>SNQJ01S0218426.1:0-10665 GCA_010110895.2 Picea sitchensis
ACGACCCCGGGAAGTTGATGTACTAACTTACCCAAATGGGGCCCACATGACTTTTGGCGCTTCATCTACTAGGGTTAGGTTTTTGGATGTCTAGGAATTTTGGCATTCTTGTTTATTGTAAAAAGGCCTTTGGAGCATCATTGTAATCATATTCTTGTGAATGTGAGTAGCCGTCGCATCTCTTCTCAGAGATAAGCTGCCACCATTCTATCGAGTCTTTCACTCTATATTTTACAGTCTCTGTACATTTATTTCATTAATAAAAATTGTGTATAACTATATATCTGTGTTTATGGTTGCATATCTAATATATTTATGTTATATTATTGAATATCTATGATATCTCTGTGCATTTCTTTATTATATCTCCACTCTCATTTCGTGCCGAAAATAATCCAGATCAGTGGTATCGGAGCAGGCTGTTCTTGGTCATTTATTTCAGTGCGTGTCCCCGACGAGGTATGAGTATAGAAAGTTGGCTCTCAAGCTTGTCTCTCTTGAGGGAAATCTCTCTCGCACACCCAAGAAACCCTCAATGGTGGAAGAAAAGAAAAACGACGGAGCAGACGATCCTATCAGTGTGTTGCTTAAGCAAGCTCTCACACGACAGAGGGATGAAATGATGGAGAATTTTTCCCACATCCTTCAATGCCTACTGATAGCAACAGGTGCATATTCATCAAGCGGCCACTTTGGAGGCACCTTCCCTTTCAAGGTACAAGTTACTTTTGATATTCCTATATTTGAAGGATAGATAGATGTAGAATCCCTAGACAAATGGTTAAATATTCTAGAAGATTATTTCTTTGTTCACAAATTTTTCGACAAAGAGAAGATCACCTTTGCACTCCTTAAATTTCTCCCTCATGTCAAACATTGGTGGGAAATTTATTGGGAGCAGAGCTCCACAAAGGATTCTGAAATATATGGGGCCGATGCCACTTGGGAATTTTTTTTGGATGCGGTAAAGGAACAGTATTACCCTATTGGAAACTGTGAGGACCAGTACATGATATGGACCACACTGCAGCAAGAGAGGGGGCAAGAAGTTCTAGAGTTCACCAATACCTTCCATACTTTGCGCACCAAGATGGGTATCAAAGACTCTGAATGACATTTGGTTCTGAAATATTGTGGGGCTCTACATAGATACATCCAAACTGAAATGGATTTTTTGGACATCTCATCACTTGGTGCTACCTATCGATATGTTGTTAAAATCGAGAAGAAATTTAAGCACTAGAACAAACGGGATTTTGGTTCTGCAAATCCACAATAACCAAAGTATGACAAAGATGTCCCTAACAAACAGTCTCCTGAAAACCAGTCCAAGCCACATGAAAAGAAGGGTCATGAGAAGACAAAGAAGGACACTGGAAAATGGTGCGATTTCCACAAAATCCCCTGGCACAACACTGACGAATGTCGCTCAAAATAGTCATTGGTGGCCGAGATCAAAGACAAGGAGCCGAACCCTAATTCAAAATTTGATTCTGAAAATACTGGTAAAGGACAAATCATTTACGAAGACCCCACTGCTATTGTCGTGACTGCAACAATTCAACCAGAAGAACCAACAGATGCTGAAGAGGGGGAGCACCTTTCTCATTCATAGATGTGGGTGAAGGGGACCCCACTGCATTTTATTTTTGATAGTGGAAGCCAGAAGAACCTCATCTCAGAAGAGGTCGTTAAACAGTTGGGATTGTCGACAACACCACACCTGCATCCATACAACATCAGGTGGCTTCGCCAAGGAAGAGATCTTCGTGTCAGCCAGTAATGTCAATTGTCATATGGCATCCAACCCTTCAAGGATGAGGTATTATGTGATGTTTCCCCACTAGATGTCTGTGATGTTCTCTTGGGCCAACCATATATGTGGAAGTGCCATGCTATTTATGAGTCTCAACCCCACAGTGTCATTGTTTCTCTAGGGGGTCATCTCTACAGAATACCAAAGGTAGTTTTGACTACTATTCCACCTAAAAAGTGTCGCAAGGTAGTATCTCATATTGCAAAATTCAGCTTCTTCACAATCTGTTCAAAATGGGAACAGAAGGACATTGCAACCACTACAGCTTCGCCCCAAGCACCTTCTATCCAACAGAAGCAAGTCGACAAGGTTGCAGCAAAGCGAAAAGATTCCTTATGCACACTTTCCTCTCATGTAGCCTAAATTTTTGAACAGCCTCAGCCTCAACAAGTTCGTGACAGATTTCCACAAACTGAGTAGTGTGACGTCTCCAGAAAGGCAAGCAACTCACCAAGATGTAGATTCAGCAAACGCTTTTCCCTCTCCCCCAGGAACTCAATGCAATGGAGACCATTTCTTCCTAAGGAGGGAGGATTGATCAAAGTGGATATCGGTGGCCACCCACCTTTTCCGACTGGCTCAAAACAGTTTTCTGGCAAATTTGGAAATTTACTATTTTTAGCAGTTTTTATCTTCCGGGGCCATTTTAAGGGCCTAAATGAAGGTTTTTATAGATGTAGGTTCTCAATGATATCCAAAGGCATGATTTATCCCCAAAAATGAATCTCCTCAACGATACCTTTCCAACGATCTATCATATTTCTAAAACAGATATCGTGTGCAAAAGTTACGACCCCGGGAAGTTGATGTACTAACTTACCCAAACGGGGCCCACATGACTTTTGGCGCTTCATCTCCTAGGGATTTTGGCATTCCTGTTTATTGTAAAAATTCCTTCAAAGCCTCATTGTAATCATCTTCTTGCGAATGCGAGTAGTCGTCACATCTCTTCTCAGAGATAAGTTGCCACCATTCTATTGAGTCTTTCACTCTGTATTTTACAGTCTCTGTACATTTATTTCATGAATAAAAATCGTGTATTACTGTATATCTTTGTTTATGGTTGCATATCTGATATATTTATGTTATATTATTGAATATCTGTGATATCTCTATGCATTTCTTTATTATATCTCCACTCTCATTTAGTGCCGAAAATAATCCAGATCACCAAGGCAACTCTTGGCACTAAATCAATAGAGAAATATATCTCCCTCTTTGGTGGCAACCCTGGTATCTCTTGGAATACATCTTCAAATTCTTGTAGTACCGAAAATTATTCAAGGCTTGGCCCCTTTGTCTTTTCTATCTCCTCCACATGGGCTGCATATAATTGACATCCTTTTCATAAATATCTCTTCAATTGTAAGGATGAAATCTCCCTTACAGAGATGGGTCTTGGAACTCCTTTCACAGTGCTCTAGTTTCCTTCTACATCGAGACATGTAAATGTCTTGTTATGACAATCTATGACAACATGATGCTTGTCCAAAAAATACATTCCAATTAGAATATCATAAGATCCCAATGGTATAATATTTAGATCAACATTATTATTCAAACCATTAAGACTTATGGAACAACCTCTGACCATATCATGGATTCTCCTTTTGGCTCCAGTGGCTAGTTGAACCAAAATTGATTTTTCAAGATTAATTTTCTCCAAATGTAGTCTATCCACTATTTTAAGATCAATGTAACAATGAATTGTTCCTGAATCAATTAAAATAGCAACAGACTGATTAATGATATTACCTTCCACCTCGATCATATTTGATTGGTATTATGCTTGTCGATCATCTAAGGATGCATATATTCTTCCCATTTCTTCTATTGTTGTAGCATCTTGGATGTTATGCATGGTCTTCACTATGTCCTTTCTATGAGGGAAATCCTTGTACAAGTGGTCTTCTTTGCATCCCCAACATTGGATTGGTGGTTGTACCCTTTTTCCCATGGAGTCTTCTCTCTTGGATTCATCCTTAGCATACTAGTATTGATGATTTTGATTTGGGCTATTTCTATTGAAAGAAGGTCTTAATCCTTTCTTTCTCATGTCAGACTTCTTCTTCCTCGTATCCTTCCAATATTTCTGCAAAGACTCTCTGCCCTTTCCTTTCTCATACAAGTACTTATCCTTCCTAATGGTCTTAGTCAAATTCCTAGATTCATCATATTGAATCTTCTCTTTATAAAAGGATGCCATTACACTCAAAAACCTTTGTACTTTCACCTTATCATATTTTATAAACCCAACATACTTTAGCAGCCCCACGAATTTCTTTTCATACTCTGCCATGGTCATGCTTCCCAGCCTGAGTTCAAATAATTCCATCATTTTCTTTTCATATAAGTGTTGTGAAATGTACTCCTTCTAAAAATATTTCTTTAACTACTTCCAAGTGATTCTATTCTCATTAATGTGCTCAACTTGCTTCAGGTGATCCCACCACATAGCATCTTTCCCATGTAAATGGTATGTGGCAATTATGGCTTCTAGGTTTGATGAGTAGTTATGCAATTGAAAATACCTCATGAGTCCAAGCAACCATGCCTTAGCATCGTCTTCCCTTTCTCTTTCACCATCAAAGGATGGTGGCTTAAGCTTCCTTAGCTCCCCTTGAAAACTGTCAAATTCATGTCTTCTTCTTTGGTTCCTAATAGGAGACACCTCTGGACTAGTTATGGAGTCTTCCGATGCATAAAATTTCCTTGTTGAGTAGGGAGGTGAGTGATGTCTATGAGTTATGATAACACTTCTTGAGTAACCAGTTCTTCTGTGGTCATCTCTTCTTTCATGACATCTTCACTCTTCCTCATGTTTTGACTTTGATCCATTCATTGTTTGCCTCTGCAACTGATTTAATATTTGCATCACTTGAGAATTTATCTGATTTTGTTCTCTTATTAGTCTCTCATTGTCTTCTTTGTAACTCTGCACTTCTATTTTCAGGCTTCTCACAGTCTCTATCGGTGTTTCTTTCCCTCCTCTAGCCTGGTGTCTGTTGGATTCTGTATCTACATTACCAACACTGATATTTTTACCTTTGGCCTCTTTATCATGGCTAGAATATCCCTCTCCTTCTTTCATTTTTTGGATATGTGTTATTTTACTGAACTAATATGTTTACACCCCCTAATTCTGCAAAATGTACAAGCAACCATTTTGTTAGGATTATGCATATCATAAAAAAAAAAATCCAAACAATGCTACGTGTCCTTTTTCTTCTCAATTCATGAAGAATATATTATCATTCTCCATATTATAACAATTCCATGTTATTCTCCTCTGGATCATCTCTCCCAATTACTATAATCTTTCCCCAATTCGATATCTGAGCTTAAAGTTATGGCTTCTCAAAAAAAATCACTTTCATCCCCTTTTCTTTTGTTTTGCAACAGGATCTTGTCAAAAAAACTCCACATCTCCTCTAGCTGATACAAAATTCAAATTATGTGCAGGAGATTCCTTCAAACCACTTTCCATGTGACCACGACTCGAACCCATGGGCTTATTCACTCTTTAGAGCCTTCTTCTGTATTCTTATACACAAGAGCCTGCTCGAACACAATGTACGAGGGCTTGGTTACTTAAATATCCTTTTTCACCTCTAATTGACCCCCTTTACCTTTTCATGAGACCGACGTTGGGACCAAGTCCTTTGGACTTCGGCCTTCGGCTATTTTCCCTTTTCAACTTCCAACTTCTCCCGGAGTTATACTTCGTTGAAACCCTTCCAATAACTCTACTAGCAAATCAGACAGTCGATATTTAATATCCAATTGATTGGACGGTCCCACCCATTTGGAGGCTTCAACGAGATCGACGGTCACGACTTAATCGGACGTTGAGATGGAGGACCTTAATCAATTCAAGACTTTGACACTTCGGGACTCTGAAACATTACAACTCCCAAGTTGCTCAACTCCTTGGAGTGATACTCGTCGAAGATATTACCCTGTCCTTCCATTGTTGATCCAACGACCATGACTTAATCAAGCATTGAGATGGACGGTCCTTATTCAATTTGGGACTTTGGCACTCCGGGACTACGAAAAATTTCAACTCTTGAGTTGTTCCACTTCTCCAAAGTGATAACTGTCGAAGTGCTTACGCCATCCTTCTGCTTCTTGATCTAATCATCGAGAAAGGTCCTGAAGGGATCTTAGATCGATGGTTTACGTGAATTCACAACTCCGGTCTTTGACACTTTCGCTGGTAGAGACATTGGACACCCCCAGAGGCCATACTCCCAGAGATGACATGGCATGCTGACGTCACCTATGGTGACATGGACCCATGGAATGTGTGCCACATGTCACTAAAAAATGAGTAGGTTAGGGTCCAAAAGGTATTGAATATGGGTGACACATGTCCCCACATGGAACCCCTTCCATGTGGCCTATGATGCGTCATCCATCATATGGAAAATCCACATTCTCTACTCCAGATTTGACACCCTGCGTGATTTCATGACGATGACTTTACACTTTGTGGTTTCGGCACTTCGAGGCTTCGGCACTTCGACACTTTGGGGCTTGGCCCATTCTCCAGTAATTGCCAGAGTGGTGAAGTTTCTAAGTTCTAAAACTTTGTTATCCTTCCACCATTGCTATATCTGACGGTCATCATTACTTCTGAAGTCCTTCTCTTGATCTAATGGTCTACAGGACTTCGAGACTTAGGTGCTTCGGGACTCCGGGTTATGGTAATTCTAAAGGGTTCGATTCTCCCATAGTTAAACTTCCTAAAGTGGTCAACGTCATAGGACCCTGACTAATGACTGAGATTTCATCCAAGCATCCTATCAAATCGGATGACCAACGAGACTTTGCGACTTCGACCTTTTTCATGTTTTTTCCCCGTCTCTAAAAATCGTCGAAGTGACGAAGTTCCAGATTTTTTCATCTCCTTCTTGGATTCTATCAACCTCTAATGATCGACAAGTTAGATCTGATGGTTGTGACTTAATCTCTCCCAACCTCTGGTTTCACCTTTCTCTAACGGTCCTTGTTCACCTGCCTTCTGATCTAATGATCCAGAACTCCCTGATTCCATGGTGGTGATCACTCCTGAATTCAAAAGGGAACGGTCATGATTATGCAATCCTTTACAAAGGATATTTTTAATTGTCTACATGATGCTCTGGCTTCTACGTGATCTCTGCAACGCTATCTCTCTTGAGCTCTAATATTTCAAGGACATATTCATTCATAACCATAATACCTTGTCCAACAGTTTCGGCCCATACCAGTCTGGTGTTTCAACCTAAAGCTCTGATACTAATCTATAACGTACCTAGCCAACCATAGGTTGGGCACGCTACTTCAAGCCTGCCTCTGAACTTCTTTCGAATTCTGATCAAATTTTAATTAACAAATGTGCATGAAATATTTACATGCATAGATCAATATTCAAGCTACATTATAAAATAAATGGACCAAATGTCGTGCAGAGCAATAACGAGAAAGAATTCACATTATAGATACAAATTTCATAGATAAATAAATACAAAGCGGAAATAAATATACAGGTAAATAAAACTATGGTAGAGAGCACTTATCTTTCATGAAACAAATCACCAACTGGTTGCAAACCAAGGATGTTCCACCCAACCATAGACATTGTTGTTCCAAGTCTCAATAGCAATGTCACCCCTGAGCCAGGGCTATGAATACACAAGGATGGTTCCATAGTGTCACTCGACTTCCCAAACTAGTCAACACTCAATCTCTCACAGGATTTTCAGCACCCACAGCAATCCAAAGTACACCATCTCTCTTCAGATAGCCTGTGTAGGCATCTCGTGTACACAGGATTTGCATCACCCACAATAATCCAAAGGAAGCACTCATTTTGGAGGAAGTGTTTTTTCCTGTTCATGCGATTAAGGACCATACTCCTATAGATTTGATACTCTTACATATTTTTTGATGAATGGATTTTTGGTCTTGTTTTAATTTTTTTTTATGTAAAGTTAGAGAGAGTTTGTATCATGGTTTTGTCTTAGCATCAATATGAAGTTGTGGAACTATTTGTTTAAAGAGTGACATGTATAAGGATGATTGTAAGAGTCAAAGTCATAAGCATAGGCTATAGTATTATATAATAGAGGTAGTCTATAAATGCAATGGTTGCTGACATTAAAAGTAGAAGGGATGTCATCAATGTGTATGTCATTTCCACAAGAAGTATCAATACAATGGTTTTTTTCTTATAAAAAAACCTAAAATATAAATATTTCTTGTAGGTAGATTCAGACATTATTAAAGAGAGGAATTAAAGATCACTTAAATATTGCAAATAAACACTAAATATCACAACAAGTGTTACACCTCAATATTTCTCACTTCGATAAGTGTCATAAGTGTCGCATGTTCCTCTCAACTGTCGCAAGTGTCGCATGTCATTCACAAGTGTGGAAAACATCAAACAAAGCATGCTGCCATGATAACGACACCAAGGAGACATATAGAATAACTCAGACACTTGATTTGGAGGAGGGAGAATGATTAACTGAAGTAAAGGAACTCTTACCACCTGAAAGGAGCTCTTAAACAAGGGTTTTGAAGGTGAGCGCTCCCCTGCATCAGCCTTAAGAGAGTTGGCTCTCCCCTATAAGGTATTAGGGAGCGTTATAACGCCCAACTACCCCTTTGAAGGAGCGTTATCCATCCTTGGAGCGTTGGCGCTCCCCTCAAGCTTCCTAGGGAGCGCTATAGCGCCCTGATGCCCTTTTTGAGGGAGCATTGTCTAATCTGGGCAGTGGTTGACCCGTTGAGGAGAATAAGGGAAGGATCTTTCAATTTTGGAAGGCAGTTGCATTCAAATTCTTGGTTCAATCAGAATATCCTTGATCTAAGGAGGGAATTCCTCAACCTACCCTAAAGATGCCTCAAGAGGTTAAGCCTCTCTTAACCTATATAAGAAGGCTCTATGATGGTGAGAAGGGGGAAGAATTGCTAGCATGAAACCTATGATCTCATAGGAAACACACAGTTAGCCAAAGGAGAGTGATCAGTGAAGCTGCTATCATCTAGGTCGTGGATCTTTCGAGCAAGGGTTAGACGAAGGGGACTTGACGAAGCTGTCGCATTTGCATCTACGATTGCAAGTAGTGTTGTCGTTATTCTCATTAATATGACACGCTTGGCCTGTTTCTTTCTAGTTTGTGTCTGATTTTACATGAACTTATCATTGATAGATAGATATGTTTTCAAGCTAATATCAATAGAGTAGGAAGTGGTCGTACTTTATTTGTCTACAGGACTCATCGAGGAGCGAGAGTTTGGAGCTCGACTCGGAGCGTGCAGGGACAAATGTCGATTAAAAGGTACTTATGTTCTCCTTCCTCCTCATGCATTAGTTTGTACAGATTTGAAAGGAAATCAATTTCCACGTTAAGCACTTTCTGTCTTAGAGTTTAGGGTCTAGCTCTTTGAGGCAATCTACCTGTCCGCAGGGAGATTTTCCTACAACAACAAGCATCACATATAAGACAATTATGAGTCAAAAACATTACTGATCTTCCATTATTTCCTCATAAATATAGAAGGATCCTTACATGGTAAGCATCACAGATAAAAAACTGGGCAAACTGTAATACAAATTCTACAACTTTCTCCTCTACGAAGATTCCTCCTAAGTAATCTCTAACAAGCCTCTCCTTTGTTATCTCTCTACTTATAACCTTATATGTTATGTTCCCCATGGGGACCATCTTGACCCATCTGTCACTTACATAAGTGGATCATAACTAACTTTACATGTATTCATAGGTCCTCCAGCCAGTTGTTACAACCTTATATATTATGTTTCCCATGGATACCACCATGACCCATAGGTCGCTTACATAATTGGATTATAACTAACTTTACATGTATTTACAAGTCCTCGAGCTAGATGTTACAACTTTGAGGTGATGCTTAGTACTTGAGGCACACTTTGCCTTGTTGTAGTTAGTCATCCATTGCAATAGATACTTAAAAGGGTGTTTTATCCAATCACCATCTTCACACTATGGGTGGGTATTGAAGTAGCTTACAGTGCCAATGGGTTCCAAAATTGGTAGTGCACCGAAGGGTCTAATGGAATATATGGAATGTGGATGAATATGGAGGGTGCACTACTAGGCGAGAAGAGAGAAGGGGAAGTATTGGGGACGAGCTTGAGGCAGAATACTATGGTGGGATGGATAGGATTGATACCAAAAAGGTTTATGTTTACCAATCTTTATGGTTTTATTCCTAAGCAATGTATGGTCGCAGTCTCCTATACCTGGGTCAAACACCTTCAACGCCCATTTGGCCTAACCAACTCAGACATATTCCTTCTCGTGAACTACTTTGTCTCTCGTCTCCTTGTATTGTTGCATTCCATTGAAATTGTTTGCATCATTTATTCCTCCCCTTAAGATGTGCTCCATTTTCTTTGGTCATCCCACTGTTGCTAGAGACTCCCCCTTTCTCTATCTTACAGCCTCCTGGACTGTTGACGTTGATGCAAAGTGATTCTTATTGACTGGTGTTAAGAACCAAATACTTGCATACAGAGACTCCACAAATATTTAGAGAACAATATAGAATAACCACACTTTTATTATAGAAAACCCTTGAGGTAGGGAAACACCATACAATGGGTCCTATTATGGAAGGGATCATCGGATGTTCACTTTCCTCTTCGAGGGGGAAACCTCCTAATGAGCTTCAACTCCAAATACAATACTTCTCTTCATACCCCATTACATTGCTTGAACCCCTTTATCTAGTGCTACCATTACCTAAGAACATTCTAGAGGAGGAATCTTCTAGAAGTAGAACCTTCTAAGAAGTCCTCTTACATTTATTAT
>SNQJ01S0218428.1:0-15302 GCA_010110895.2 Picea sitchensis
AACTTCAAACCATTGCCATTCAATATAAAATCAAATTCATATGTTTCCCATGCGCTTGTTGCATAATCAAAGTTTATAAAACATGATAAGAGATTTCATAAAATTGATAAGCCAAGAGCTTACAATAGTAAGGATCACATTATATAAGAACCAAAATCAACCATGACCCCTATATAATCAAGCATAATTCATACATTTACATGCTCAATGCCTTATCAGCCAAATAAAAGTCAAGTTGCGCAATCAAAGCAAGAATGTCATAGTTTGAAAAATCTCTTCAGCCACATAATAATAAACCAAATGTGAGTGCCTTTCAGAATATCAATGAGAAGCTCACGACAGTTCAAATAACGATGGAGGAGTTTTCACGCTTTCAGTCGTGAAAAATAAATTGAAACCAATTTGCAAACGTCGCATGAAATGAAAATATCGTTAATCTGCAAAATGCGATGAAAATTTGAAGTTCAGGAGACATAGGTGTAGGCAGCTTTTAAGGCAATAAAAAAATTGTATTGGCTTCCAACAGTGAGCTCCCTGAAATGCAACTCCGGATCCCCCTGATCAAAACGGTCAATGAGCCTCTGAGTGAAGTCTGTGTATGCCATGATCTGACTGTGGCTTAGTGTGATCAATCCATGGTACCACCAATCATGAGCTTTGCCATCCAATTACATGGTGGCAAACTTGATGGCTTCCATCCCTCTCATGGGGTTAAGCTGTAGATAAGTATCCAGCTTTTGTACCCATGTTTGTGCTGTCATATTGGCCGTACCATCAAAGTATGGGATCTCTATCTTTCCCATCCTTCGTTCCAACTCATAATTGCTCATGTGGTTTGACCTAGGTTTATTTCTGAACTTAAGTTGGCAGTATTGCTCCAGGGACATCTGCCTCTGAATGCCCAAGTCTAGCTCATGTTACTCCTTGGTACACTGAATCATTTGCTCCAGAAAATCATCCACCTGTTCCTGTTATGCCTGTCCATATGTGAACGTGGGTAAGTATGGTCTAGGAGTAGCCCTGCTACCCATTTTCCCCTGTGGGGTGCCTCCTCTGTGGCTCCCTTCAAACTGATGATAGGGAATCTTCTCAGGGTTATATCTGGGAGCCTTTTCTGGATTGTACCTGTTTCCACCCTGTGAACCACCAGTCTCTCTGTTTTCATATATCTCTGGACCCTTCCCCTTATGAGTTATCTGCAGCAATAGATCGACTATCTTAGTCTGGTTCTCGTCCACCTTCCTTAAGTTATCATCTACCTTTTTCAAGGTCTCAGTAATTTTGGCTTGTCCTCTATGGGTTATGTCATAGTTCTCCTGTAGGTGGATGACCAATTTACTTTCTGTTTGGTTTATGTATTTATTGAATTCTCTTGCCAAGTAGGCTAAGCCCTGGGGTTCACCTTCCTCACCTGAACCCTCCATTTCGACCTCTGTTTCACTTTCCTGTTTCTTCTTTATGCCCATGTAAATACCACTGTATCTATGCATGCGCTAATCCTCACAGGTTGAGAGGATCAGAGCTCTGATACCACTGTAATGATCCCAAGCCAATTTTTTTGCTTGAAACCACTAACTGTCACTGATGTGTTTATTGATTATTTGATGTGTAGGTGGCCATTGATGTTTCAGCCTTAGGGTTTGTTTCAGTTATTTCGATGAGGTTCATATAAGATTTACTCAATACATGCAAGATCACAACAATACCCAATATATGGAAAACACAAGCATAGATTTGACCTTTATTATGAAAAAGCATGAACTTGATACAATGCAGAGAAGATCTGGAATAGTCCTCAGATGGCTCCAATAGATAAATGATATGAGCTGCTACAAAATGATCCCGATAATACAAAATAAGCCTCCAAAGGTTGAATACAATGTGAATACCCAAGGTGCCAACAACAAGTGAACGTCCAACCCCCCTGGGCTGCTGGTACGTCCTGCTGGATGATAAGGGACCAATATTTCGGCCCAGCTGAAGGAGATGCCTAAAACGTGCCAAACTCCACCAAAATGTAGATCGGGACTAGGGAAACCCCTCCCGAAAGTATGAAGCTCAAATACTCAGTCCTCCTCCTCCAATGGTTGAAACCCTAATGCAATCTGCGCCCTCCTGAAGCCCTTAATAGCTCAATAATTCATCTTGAATGAAGGACACCTCCAAAACCTCTGAAACTCTCTAGGATGATAGATCGGGTTGTGCTAATCCTTTCGGAGAAGTTTCAGGTCCAGATTCTAGGTAGAACTCCCTAGATCTTAGAAATACTGAATCACAAGACGTCCTCCTTGCCTCAAGGCCGTCCCAATCTGTAATTGAAGATTTGATGGTGATAAATCCTCAAGAAAACCTCCAAAATGTTGGTCAAGGAACTGCAAATAGAACCCAAGTGCCGGAATACCCCCAATCTCTCCTGATTGGCTGGATCAAACTCTTCTTCAAGATATGGTGCGCCCCTGCTGGAAATCCCTGAACAGTACGGCCCTGCTACTCTCCTGAATTGATAGGTGGATCTACGATGAATGTAGAATGGTGTGGGTGGAGTATTTCATCCCCGAGACCAAGCTTGGAACAAGGTGAGTGGATCTTTCACCACTGAGTTGTTCACAAGGGTTTGTAACAACAAAACCCTCAAATTGTATGCTCAAGAGCAATAACAAGCAATTACCAAAATCTAGAATGCCCAAGAGATGCGCTCTAGCCTTCTCTTTATACTTTTTCTTCTATTTTTCTGTTGAGTTACATTAACTCCTATAGTTAACCCTAACTCAACCTCCAACTCTTCTATTTCTTTTTTGCGTTATCTTTTAATTCTTTTTTTCACCTTTTTGTCAAGTCAACTTAAGAATATCCTTAGTTTGGTTGACCCTTCCCCTCAGTGTGAGAGTATGGCCTAGTGGGGACACCTAGACCACTAAGTCTTCCAAACCTCTTCATCAAGAGGTGGGGGACATTACATTATAGGTTATCAGATTCTATTGGTAGGTAAATGCATGGTTTGGAAGATTGGCAAAGGAAGTACAGTAAAAATAAAGAAGATCCCTTGTTAGACTATTCAAATAATTATAGGTTATCAGATTTTATATAAACGGTTCTCTATTCCCTAGAAATTTATAGTCTAGTAGATGCAACAGAATAAGGCTCTATACTATGAAACCAAGAAAGAAAATCCAATTCACATCTAGTCCTTCAGGGGGATTTAGCAAAAGTGGATTTACAATTTATTTTCATTCTCAAACATAGTGTTGTAAAACTAAAATATGAGGAGGATGAGATAATATGGTCCAAGAATAAAGCTTCAAGGATGTACATAACTAAATTGGGTCATGTAGAAAAGGTATTTGAGAGTGCGGAAGTTGAAATGAAATATAATCTAATAGTTAGGTTGTCCCCTAAAAACTAGAATATTTTTATGGCTTGCACTAGCCAACAAAGTGTTGACTTGGCATAATTATAGAAAAAGGTCTTGGGAAAGTTTAGTGAGACATGTTTGCTTTGTAAAATCAATGAGAAATCATTGGACCATCTTTTAGTGCACTACCAATTCACAAGAAGTGTGGGGGGAGACTCTAAAACCGATTAATGCTAGGGGGAATGGCAAGGATAATCCATCTCTAACCACTTCAAAAATTAGTATTTGGATGGAGTATTTTTGGACCACAAGGTTGTAATGTAATTAGGGAGAATACGAGGTTCCTAGGGTGGTACCTATGGGCGATAATGACTAATGTGTCCATAATCATCGAATATGACCACTTGGTAATTAGAAGAAATAATATAATAATGAGGGGTAGTTAACATAGACTTTGTTACCTCCCCAACTCACACTTAATGATAAAATCCCTAATCCACAAGGTGCAACCTGAGAGGGAACTACTAAAAAAATTACTTCAATCACCTAAACAATTTGTCTCTCACTTTAGGTTGACTCTTCTCCAACTCAAAGGGGGGTATCCCTATGTATTGATATTATTAAAGCTATAATAATGAAGCTCAAAGGTGATGTGAGGAGATAGTTCTAGCAAAACAATTTTTTTGTAGTATAATGGAGTAAAAAGGATAATGGAAGGAACAAGAGATTAGTGTCAATCTGAACAAGGGAAAATGGAGACAAGAGAAAAGTCAATTCATAAATAATTAAGGGTTGCATAAATTTATAAATCGAACATAAAAACAAGAAAAAAAATCTCAAACATTTTCTTGTTTTCCAACTTATTTGATATTTGACATTGAAAACAAAAAGTGTAAATAAGCATCTTGAAGTTTTGGCCTAGGTTTCTTTTTTTTAAGCATTACCACACGAAGGAGACTCTATGTGGCCCTTTGGTTATGGGCCTCCTTTGTATAACATTACAAACAAATCTGCGACTTTGTTTAAGTGTGGCCCTATGTACCTACGCACAGGGTCTCCAATATGGGCACTCATTCCAACTGCCACATCCGATATCGTGTAGATTGAACCTACAAATCCTAGATATGAGATTTCCCTCCAAGCATAACCTGGGCCTCCTCTTTAGAAGGTTATGACCGTATCTCCCATACGTGGATAACTTGCAGGTATTTAAAACTTCCATCACAGTTTGCAATTATAATATTGACTTCAATCTTCTAGTTAAATACTAAGTATTATAACCAACCAACTTATTTTTCTAAATTGTGAGAATTCTATTTGTAATTGTAAAATTTTAGATATCACTTGAAGGTCTACGGATACTATTCTCTAACCGCTTGGAGTTGAAGATGTTTTCTTTAACACATACTTTTAATTCTTATATCTTTGCTTTACTTCCAAAGTTTCATAGCATCCCTATATGTATATGTCAATAATTTATTTCACTACCTAATTTCCATTTAGGGTACCAATAACATTTTCCACCTGGAAAATGTATCATTTTAGTGTTTGTTTTGGTAACATTATCATAACTTTCCTAATAATTGGTTACAATATTATTTTTAGTAGTGGTATAAATGGTGATAGTTAAAGGTCATCACCATTGTGGTAATTAATAGTGATGGCTAGTGACTTTCATAAAAAAAAAAAATCACATTGGTTAGAAATGATGTTGGACTTTTAAGGACCGCCACTAAAAAAAATTTGAAATTCACTGGAGATGGCAATGGCCCTTTAAGGATCGTCATGATTTTTTTTGAGTTGAAAGAAAATTCTGACAAACCCTCAAGGACTTTCACTAAACAATTTTGAAATTGAAAGGAAATGGTGACAATCCTAAAAAAATCATCACCAAAAGTGTTATTCTTCTTTTAAACTATGATGTTTACATGATGCATTAGTGATGATTGTTGATTGTCATTCTTTGTTATTTTTGCAACAACAATGGTGACATTTACTTACCATCACCATTGTTATTTTTGCAGAAACAATGGTGACATTCACTTACCATCACCATATACTATTATTGGTGAAAACCGTTGAGCACCATTGCATCTCATTTATTTTGGGTGATACTTATTTTTGTTGACGAAAGCCATTTTAACTACAACCAATGAGTTTATGTTGATATTTTTTACTCACCACCAAAGACTATTTTTATAATATGTAATGTCCCCATTGGCCTAGGAAGCATAAGGAGTGGTAGCCTAAATTGGTTCCCATAGGCTAAGTCGGAAAAATTACCTAGGGAACTCAACTTTTGCCTAGGAAATGACTTTACAAAGTGAAAAGGGGAAAAAGAGGGACATGGGTCTTAGGCAAATGAAGTCACTTAAAAATTATAAAGTATGCAAGCATAATGTGACTTTAAAAAGAAAATTAAGAATAAAGTGAGCAAGAAATAACTCAATGGAGAAATAAAAGAGGGGAAAGAGGGGGGCGCCCCTCATTCTTGCTTTTGTTCATTTGGAATTTATATTTTGGAGAGGTCTTGAGAAGAGAGTTTAGGGTTTTGGAAACCCTTGTTCATCCACTAGTTTTGGTGTTGCAACTATACACCCTAGCTAGTTGTGGTAAGGGATCATCTTCAGATTTCTTCGCTGAGTTTCGAGAAGATTTATGCACACACAACAGATTGAGGCTTCATATTAAGAAGGAACGCAAGCTATTGTGGAAGATTGGCAACATAACATTCTAGGTAGTTTATCTCTGTGTGGGGGGGGGGCGATTTCCTCCTACGTTTTTCTGAGTTGAAGACAAACTATGTGATTCCTCTTATTGTTGGGCGATTTCTTACCTATGTGGGGCATACATATCATTTCTGGGGCACATATCTCACTGCAAAAATAAGAAATACATGTATTGGAGTTGTATCTCTTGTTTTGGGCGTGATCTATACAGGTTGGGAACATATCTCCTTCCAAAAGGTGGAAATACAAGTGTGGGGGTCGTGTCTCCTTATTCTGGGCATGATATAGTGATGTTGGGCGCATACCTTGGTGACAGGAAGAATTACATTGCCTAGGTTTGAGTTATCAATGCAGGGGAAGTCTATTTGTACATGAGGATCGATATTCCTCCATTGTTGGTCGAGTTGAACAAGAGGAAGGTGCTTTATTTGTTGTTGTCGTCATTTTTCAGTTCTGGTGAGATGAAATGCTGGGTCGATGTCATATAGAGGAGCTATATCTCAAGCATAGGGTGCATTTTTATGAGAAGTTTGTGTATTAATTTCTAGTGGTTGAAGTGACTATAAGAAGGCAACATATCGTCTAAAACTTAGGTCAGATCTACCTTTTATGATTGCTGCTCCATGTAGTATTTCTACCTCTTAATCTAATTGAAATAAACTCTATTATATGATCTATGTTTATGTTCATCCTTGCTATCATATCTATAAAATTACACACTCTTTCAAAGGCTGCAAACTATTTATAAACTATTATATCAGCAAACACATACAAACAATCTACTAGCAAATTATTTGACGAAATGTCAACACAAAAAACTATGTAAAATCCCCCAAAAAATTTACTGGGAATCTTACAGTGGTATCAGAGCATGTTCCTCTATAGTTGTGGGCTCTGAGGGGTATTTATAATCAGATTTATGAGACCATAAGATGAGAAGAACATTACCTACTGAAGACGTAGAGGAAGAACCCCAGATCCCCCTGGGTGGGAAGAAGAAGAAGTGGTTAGAGAAGAAGAGACAGGAGAGGCAACACCATCTATCACACCCAAGGGAAAAGAAACTATGGGGGAAAAATATGATACCAGGATCAACAGTATGTTCAATATTTTGAATGATTTGGCCAAGGGTCAAAAGGCCATGATGGACCTTATGGGGAAGCTAGCTAAGAATTCTTTGGAGGGCCCAACGAAGTAGAATCAGAATGGTGACGGGGGTTCAAACAATGGAGAGGGTAGCCACTCATGCACTACCATGCGAAGCCACCCCCACTTGTACACAAAATCCCCCAGACCCAATATGCCTCAATTTTTGGGGAATGAGGATGCAGCTCCATTGATGCAGGTTGATCAGGATGAGTCCTATACGGAATATTTAGAATAGTACAGGAGGCTAGGAGATGATTTCCAGTCAGCCATGTCCTTCATGGAGTTCTGCAATATGAAGAGCAGAAACCGACCGAGAGGACTCATGAGGGCCATGACACAAAATTTTGAGTTGCAGCGTACCATTGGGAAAGTCACTATTCCCAACTTTGACGGGGGATCTAAATGCTTAGCTAGATCATGGGTGTAGAAGATCGACACTTACTTCGAGCTACACCAGATGATAGAGACATATGCCATTAAGTTGGCCACCTTGCACCTGGATGGCGAGGCCCATGCGTGGTGGTACCATGGGTTAATCACCTTGGGACATATTAGGGTTACCTCCTACCCAAAATTCACATAGAGACTCATCAAGATATTTGACAGGAAGGACCCTGAGCTTCACTTCAGAGAGATGGATCAGTTCAAACAGACAGGTATTCCAGAGGCCTATATATCTGAGTTTCAGAGGGTTTTTGTGATGGTGTCAGACATTTCAAAGGGTCGTTTGGTGATGTTGTTTATTGAGGGGATAATGGAGCCTCTACGAGGATGGGTCAAGGCCTACAAGCATACCTCTTTACAGGATGTAGTTAAGAGAGCTCGGGACATGTAGGATGCAGTACCTAAAAGTCAGTTTCCGCCCAAACCCACTTTTACCCCAAAGACTAAGGAAATCAAACCACCTCAGAGAGATTGGGTCGACAAGCCCAAATTAGATGAAGATACCAGGAGAGGATTGAGGAAAAATAAATTGTGTTTCAGCTGTCAGGAGCCATGGGCACCAGGACACAAATGCGTCAAGAAAGAGAATGGGCAAGGCCCATTACATTGATTTATACTTTGACAGTGACAATGATTAGGATGAGGAGGTGGAGCAGGCACAAGACCAGAGACATCCAACATCAGGAGAGGAGTCTTCATAGGCTGGGGCTAAGGACCCAGTCATGGCCTCGATGTTACGATTTCTGAGGTATCATACCTTCAGGGTCAGAGGTGTCCTACAGGGGCACAAGGTGTCAATATTTATCGATGGGGGGGAATCCCATAACTTCATTGACGGTAACATGGTTGAGAGGAGAGGAATTCCGACGAAGGAATTCAATGGGTTCACAGTAGTCATACCAGGAGGCCACCATATGAGTTGCACCAAGTGGATTCCCAAGCTTACAATAACCATGGGAAACTACTCAATGACAGATGATTTCTTTGTGGTGGACATACCAGACGCCAATGTAGTGTTGGGCGTTCAATGACTTTACTCTATTGGGATATACATTACTGATCATAGGACCATGGAGATGGAGTTCACAGGCTCGGATGGAAAGAAAGTGGTTCTACGAGCCATGCACCAGTACCCACCAAAGATTGTGTCATCTCACAACATGGAGGCAATTATGAGGCATTGTGATATAGAGTGGGTTGTAGAGTGTTTTATTTCTGACAGAGAGCCACCTCACCGTTTGTAGTAGCTTCCAGAGGACTTACATGTATTACACCACAAACATCATAAAGTATTTAGTGGCATTCCTCTTGGAATTCCACCTGATAGAGGTTTTGAGCATATCATAAAGCTAGAAGAGGGGGTCCAAGAAATTATAACAAACCCCTATCAACACCCTAAATTTTACAAGGACGAGATTGAAAAAACCATTAAAGAATTGTTGAAAATGGGCCACATCTGCCCTAGTTCCAACCCATTTTCCTCTTTTGTTGTCTTAGTCAAGAAGAAGGATGGTACTTTGGAGATGTGTATTGACTACAAGGCTCTAAGCAAGAAGATGATAAAAAATCAGTACCCCATACCCATGATCGATGAATTAATGGATGAGATTAGGGGAGCCAAATTTTTCTCGAAGATTGATCTTCGATCAGGGTATCATCAGATCAAGGTACGAGAGCATGACATACCTAAAAAAACCTGTAGATGCCATTATGGACATTATGAGTTTCTGGTCATGCCATTTGGGATAACTAATGCCCCTTCCACTTTCCAGTCATGCATGAATCATGTGTTCAATAAGCAGCTGAGGAATTATTAATGGTCTTCTTTTATGACATCCTCATATACAACAAAACATTGGAAGACCATCTACGACATCTAGATGAAGTACTTGGTATTATAGAAAGTTAGCAGTTGTATGCGAAGGAATCCAAGTGAAAATTTGGTATGACATATATGATCTACTTGGGGCACATGATTGGGATGAATGGGGTACAGGTGCACCAAGAAAAGATCAGAGAAATCATTGAGTGGAAAACTCCTAGGAATGTGTCAGAACTAAAAATATTTCTTGGTCTTTGCACTTACTACAAGAAATTTGTTAAGGGATTCTCACAATTGACAGTGCCACTGATCAATCTCACCAAAAAGGGGGCTTTTGTTTGGATATAGGAGGCCCAGGAGACATTCCAGAAAATGAAGCAGGTGATGAGGTCATGCCATGTTTTAGCACTCCCTGATTTCACTCAACCCTTTGTCTTGGAGTGTGATGCTTCGGGAATTAGGATAGGATCTGTATTGATGCAAAATGGTCACCCAATAGTGTTTGCGAGTCACAAACTCTGAGAGTATGAGCGACATTACTCCATATATGACAAAGCGATGTTGGCCATAATGCATGCTTTGACCAAATTCTAACAATACTTGGTGGGGAACAGGTTCAAGGTAAAGACCGATCATAATAGCTTGAGGTTTCTCATGGAGCAAAATGAGTTGAGCGAGCGGCAACAAAAATGGATCAGTAAAATCCAAGCCTATGATTTTGAAATTGAGTATGTGAAAGGCAAAAATAATTTGGTTGTTGACGCCCTATCTAGGATACCCATTCTCTCTCTCTCTCATGGAGATTTCAGTGGAATGGAAGGCCCTTCTATTGGTAGAATACTCCCAAAACAAGTTTTCTTGTGAGATACTTGATGGCCAGGTCTCCGATGACAAGTAGAGAGTTATTGATGACATCATATATTATAAGGAACATATCTATTTAGTACTAGAATCTTAGTTGAAAGACAAAATTCTACATGCAGGGCATACTTCTCCTTTGGCAGGTCATCCAGGATACCTGAAGGCTTATAGACAAATTTGGGAGAGGTTCGCTTGGAAGGGTCTCAAGACTGATGTATTGAAGTTTGTACGGTAATGCCACATATGTCAGCAAAACAAGGTGGAACATACCCATCAAGTAGGATTGCTCCAACCGCTACCCATTCCTGAACAAAAATGGGAAAGCATTTCGATGGATTTTATTACACGACTACCTTTGGTTCAAGAGAAATATTTGTATCTATGTGGTGGTTGAAAGGATTACTGAATTCTCCCATTTCTTCGCCATATTGTCCAAATAATCTGCAGCGCAAGTAGAAGAATTGTTCTTCAGAGAGGTATTTCGGCTGCATGGACTGCCCAAGACAATTGTCAGTGATCGAGACAACAGATTCATGGGGAGATTCTGGCAGGAGCTATTCAAACTTGTAGGGACAAAATTAACACCTAGTACCAGCTATCACCCTCAGATGGATGGGAAAATCAAAATTGTGAACAAATGGCTGGAGGGGTATTTGAGAAATTATGTATCGGGGCAACAAAAGGTGTGGATCAAGTGGTTTCACTTGGGTGAGCATTTCTACAACACCACTTACCACATGTCGATCAGGATGACACCTTTCAAAGATTTGTATGGTTATAACGCCACCACCTTTGTGGAATTGAGCATTTGGGGACAGTCGGGTGCCCAAAGCCAAAGATTGGATTCAGGAGAGTCAGGACATCTTGCGAACTCTCAAAGATAACCTGCAAATGGCACAAATTCAACAGAAGATGTATGCCGACAAGCATAGAGTGGAGTGCAGTTTCGAGGTGGGAGACTTGGTATACCTCTGCTTGCAGCCATACAGGAAATCATCTTTGAAAATGAAGGGGGAAGAGAAATTGAATCCACGATTCTATGGTCCCTACAGGATTTCAAGGCGATTCGGGGAGGTGGCTTATGAGTTGGAGCTTCCAGAGGGGTGTAAGATACACGATGTATTTCATTTTTCATGCCTCAAGAAGGCAGTGGGACAACATGTTGTCATCTCTACAAAGCTTCCACCATTGGATGAGGAGGGGTAGTTGATTCTAATTATGGAGGAGGTGCTGGAGACCGGAGAGCGAAAATTAAGGAACAAGAGCATCAAAGAGTACCTGATCAAATGGAAAATTTTTCCAATCGAGGACGCTACTTGGGAAGGAGAGAAGATATTGCAACATCCTGGATTACAGTTTCTTGAGGACAAGAAATATCAGGTGGGGAGGACTATAATTTGCCCGTTGGTCTAGGAAGCATAAGGAGTGGTTTTGCTAGCCCAAATTAGTTCATGTAGGCTAAGTTGGAAAAGTTACCCAGGGAACTCAACTTTTTCGTAGGAAATGAATTTATAAAGTGAAAAAGGGAAAAAGGGGGACATGGGTCTTAGGCAAATGAAGTCACTAAAAAATTATAAAGTATGCAAGCATAATGTGAATTTAAAAAGAAAATTAAGAATAAAGTGAGGGAAATAACTCAATGGATAAATAAAAGAGGGGAAAGAGGGGGGCGCCCCTCATTCTTGCTTTTGCTCATTTGGAATTTAGATTTTGGAGAGCTCTTGAGAAGAGAGTTTAGGGTTTTGGAAACCCTTGTTTATCCAATAGTTTCGGTGTTGCAACTATACACCCTAGCTAGTTGCGGGAAGGGATCATCTTCAGATTTCTTCGCTGGGTTTCAAGAAGATTTATGCACACACAACAAATTGACGATTCATCTTAAGAAGGAACACAAGCTATTGTTGAAGATTGGCAGCATAACATTCCAGGTATTTTATCTCTGTGCAGGGGGGTGATTTCCTCCTATGTTTTTCTAAGCTGAAGACAGACTGAGTGATTCCTCTTATTGTTGGGCGATTTCTTACCTATGTGGGGCATACATATCAATTTTCGGGGGCACATGTCTCACTGTAGAGATAATAAATACATGTATTGGGGTCGTATCTCTTGTTCTGGGCGTGATCTATACAGGTTGGGTGCATACCTCCTTACAGAAGGTGGAAATACAAGTGTGGGGGTCGTGTATCCTTATTATGGGCATGATATAGTGATGTTGGGTGCATACCTTGGTGACAGGAAGCATTACATTGCCCAGTTTGAGTTATCAACGCACGAGAAGTCTATTTGTACCTGAGGATAGATATTCCTCCATTGTTGGCCGAGTTGAACAAGAGGAAGGCGCTTTATTTGTTACTGTCATCATTTTTCAGTTTTGGTGAGATGAAATGTTGGGTCGATGTCATATAGAGGAGCTATATCTCAAGCATAGGGAACATTTTTATGAAAAGACTGTGTATTAATTTCTTCTGGTGGTTGAAGTGACCATGAGAAGGCAACATATCGTCTAAAACTCAGGTCAAATCTACCTTTTATGATTGCTTCTCCATGTAGTATTTCTGCCTCTAAATCTAATTGAAATAAATTATGTTATATGGTCTATGTTTATGTTCATCCTTCCTGATATATCTATAAAATTACACACTCTTTCAAAGGTTGCAAATTGTTTATAAACTCTTATATCAACAAACACATACAAACACTCCAAAAGTAAATTGTTTGACGAAATGTCAACACAACAAACTAAGTAAAATAAAAATAAAAATTAAATGAAAATCTTACATAATAATACTAATTCAATTTAATAAAACACTTTATTTGATCAATTTTATTATAATGATAATTTAATTTAATAGAACCTTAGTCATTTCTTAAGATTAATTTTGATTTTAAAGTATATATCATAGTTCTCGGATAATTCCTAAACATTAATGAACATGAAATGAAAAAAAATCCAACAATCTAAACAACTATCCAACATTGTGAAAGATGTGAAAAAACAAAGTCAAAATGTAATCATTATGTTGAAATTTTAATGTAAAAAATGATGAACATAGTTGTTAATTCAGAATGGCAGAAGAGAATGTTCAATCCGCCATAGGAACATGCATTGTATTTCACTAGTTAATAGATTTTAACTGTCAAATCCAACGAAAGACACCCTCTTGCTCTTGAGAGTGTCAAGATAAATTATACATTCTTACGTTGCAGGAATATGACTAAGATAATATGATGACACTAAAAGGAATAAAAGTCTCAACTATGATTCCAAGTGGGAAGTAAGTGGGAATTATGATTAACATAATAGGATTACACTTAAATATTGGAAACCTTAGCTAGAAAAGGTACTTAAGGTTGAATTGAAATGTGAGTAATTTTTTTGAGATTTATTTAATATTTTTTTTTACATAGTGAGAAACTTTATCATAAATTAGTTATTAATGACTGGTTAATTATCAATGACAGATATTATTGGTTGTTATTTGTGAATGTAGGGTGATTTATCATTGTTATTCAAAGAAAATTGCATCACTTGAATAACTCACTAGTGTTTCATAAAGGGGTAGTGTTACCCATAATTTTGGTCATGATGATGATGTATTGGTTATGGTGCACTCAGGCTTTTCATTAGAACTTTCTCCTGAGAAAAGTTACTTTCTTCTCTTACCAAAAACATCATTTTTAAGGAAGGTTCGCAGGCTACTAATACATTTGCCTGCGAGAATATATGATTCTCGCAGGCTACCTTAAGCCAAGGTGCGAGAAGTTCGCACTGTGTATAACTGCTAGGGTGCGAACACTTTCTAAAGAAGGAAAAAAGAAGAATTCTCGAAGCTTCTAGAAGGGAATCTTCTAGAATGATGAGATGACATTCGAATGGTTATCTAAGTACTGGCTTTCCTGATATTTTGGGATCATTCCTATCCAAGTAACTAATTCATTCTCTCTTATATATTGAGGGGATTCTCATGGAAGAGGTGAGCAAGAAAACAAGCAAGAGATTAATTGGAGATTTAGTGATTGTGTGAAGGACTGAAGCTACAGCAGCTAAGGAACTCCAACAAGTTTATCAAAGGTGGTTGATCTTCTTCATGCAAGTGAGCAAGTGTGTGTGTCAGAGCTAGGGGTCATCGAAAGGAGACTTGCAACATCAAGGCTTAGGTTGTAAGTTTTACTTTCTATCAATATAATACAGTTATGTGTCCCTTTCCCATAAAGTTAATTGCACTTTATTGTATAACTCCTTGATCATATACATAGATTAATTGTTGAATGAAATGTGCTTTCTTCACTTCGATTGGTTTGTATTGTCTTGATTTCGACTGTACGAGAGCATTGGAGCGAAGCAGGAACAAGAGAGACCCAAGGAAGCGATTATAAGGTATGTTCTTTAATCGTGTCTCTTAGTATATTCAACAGTTAAAATCTAGAGAAAGAGTATCATTCTGTCCTGTTTTGTTCTAGATCCAGGTGGATCTAGGGAGATCGGTTTGTGTCCGCACTTACGGATTTATCCTATAACAAAATTGACGACTCCACTGGGGATCAATCCCTTTTTCTTTGTGGCCTTTTGCGTTTTTCTGTGGCCATTTGCTCTAGTTTCATTTTTATCTTGTCTTATCAGTCTCTGAGTCTTCAGGATATCCTGATAGACCTTCTGAGTCTAGAAGCCTTTTTTAATTTTGCTCCAATTTTCAAAATTTTTATTATGTTCAGGATTCTCGCACTACACTCCATTTGCAGCCTGCGAGAATTTGGAGGGTTCGCACTCTGCACATAAGTTTCAATGAGAGAACCTCACACCTTGCTAAAGGACCACCTACGAGAATCATAGATTCTCGCACTGTGTAACACTGCTTGCCTGCGAACAAGATTTTTCAAATTTTTGAAATTGAGTTTTGGTTTTTCTAACTGCTCAGATCAGTGGAATTACCTCTTTTGGGCTTCT
>SNQJ01S0218429.1:0-15223 GCA_010110895.2 Picea sitchensis
GTACATTCAGGGTACTACCAATTTTGGTATTCAGTACTCTTCTAGTGCCTCTCAGCTTGTGGGATTCACTGACTCTGATTGGGCTGGTTCGGTTGATGACCGAAAGTCCACATCTGGCTTTGTCTATTGTCTTGGCTCCGCACCTATTACATGGTCTTGTAAAAAGCAATCTGCAATTGCTTTATCCTCTGCGGAAGTTGAGTATCGTGCTGCAGTTCTTGCAAGTTAGGAGGTTCTTTGGCTTCGACAACTCCTTACAGAGTTTGGCATTCAGCAGGATCGTCCCACCACTCTTTGGTGTGATAATCAGAGTGCCATACACATCTCTCGCAACCCAATGGAACATCACTTCATTCGCCAACTCATCCAGGATGGTGTTCTCAACCTGGAGTATTTGCCTACTGAAGCGCAAGTTGCTGACATCTTCACTAAACCTTTGGCATCAACTCGCTTTCTCCAGCTACGATTGATGCTTGGGGTCAAAGAAGTTGTCTCTAGGGGGTTATCTTAAGACCTCCTACCTTCATTTTTCTATTGTTTTTTCTCTTTAGGGGAGGAGTTTTTTTTCCTACAGGTTTTCTCCTTTTCTCCACGTATGAGAGTTTGTATTGGATACATTAGTAGGCTCGTATCCATGACTCATATATTTTGTTTTTTTTACTTCCCTAAATTGCACTTATGGGGGGGTGTTGATGTATAAGTTTACTTAGGATAGGTAGGTCATGTCATCATTTTTTGGCTGTTTATGGATAATCACTATATGCTTCTTTGACTTATCCCATCCATCTACTTGTCTCATTACTTCATGAGAGAGTTATCCATCTACCTTCATCAATGTTGTCTCCTCTCAGCCTATTATAAATAGAGGAGCTCTTCAATGTAATCATCAAGCAGATTTAATAGATCATTCTCTCCTTTGTAGAAGGTTGTTGGTCTTTGCAGTTATCTTGTTGTGCCTGTGATATTGTATTTTCTCAATATCTTCAGTTCTTACACGTGAATACTATACATTATATGTAATTTTATATATGCTAATATCCAAGGGTATTGTATCCAAAGTTTTCCGGATATCTGCTGTATATTCCATGTTTTTTAGGATTCCATATCTGAATCTATGTCAGTTACATTTGTATCGGTCCATTTTTTACAAAGGGACTTTTTGAATACTTATCTGAATCTATGTCAGTTACATTTGTATCGGTCCATTTTTTACAAAGGTACTTTTTGAATACTGTACCTTCTTCCAGCAACATTTGTGGGGATTTTCTCTTTGCTGTGGGACTCTCTGCTTTCTGACAATAGCATTTGGGAGAGCAATTGATGCAGGGGTATCCTTAGGCTTGCGCAATAGACATCAAATATTTGCCATCTGGGTTATCTCTCAAATTCTACCCTAGGAAGGAAAGTCCTAACTTTGGCAGGAGAGCCTAGAGGCATTACAGCCAAATTACAATCAAATTACCCATTGTCACCTCAGTAGCCTTCAGTTCTACACTTTAGACTAAGGAAACTAAGCTACCTTAGTCTAGAGGGGAAACCCTATGATCAAGCTAAGCTACTCATTATAGATTAAGTGAAAGTGTAAATTAACTTAGGTCAAATGTAAAACTTAGCTATCAATTACCAATATGCATTAATGTTGAGGAAGAGATGTGTGAAAATTATTTAATTGATTACTCTTGAACTCATCCTAATCAAATCAATTCACTCTTTATAGACACAAGAATTGCAACGAAATAAGTGAGGTGAATTGCTAGATTAATCCAACGGACACGTGAACATCTCACCAATTTTCCAAGTTATCAAGTGTGAAGTATCCAGAGTGGCGTTTGAAATTTTTGCCAAATCAGATTTCATCCATATGTGCAACCTGATCATCGATTACAAGTGATGGAATTCTAAAGGGCAGGTCACTGCTCAGTAACTGCCTCAGTGTTTAAGTCATCACCATTTCGCACAATTATGATATCATTAACTTAGAACAAATTGTACCAGAGCTGAAAGAGATTAAGTCTTTGCATGGATGTTCAATCAATCAGTATGAAACACATGTAACATCAAATGAACTTTATCCAGCAAACCAAGATTTAGCAAGATAACTGGCAAATCATGTTGCTGTTCTATTCACTGTCAAATAATATTAAAGTCTGGAGTCTGAACGCTGTGTCTCATGGTAAAAGGAAATATCATCATATACTAGCATCCAACCTAAAGTGCTGTTGCAAGACATACACCAGAAAATTGAGCGCTAAGGAGACTGTGTCTTGTCATGCTAGTGCTACAAATGGAGTGTGCTACCAGCAATTGACCATGTGAAATAAAGTATTCGAAATTTAGCACTGGAAATGAATTCAAATTTACTAGCAATTCTGTCCATCATTTTGAGGAACCATGTGAGATTATGACCAGAACACTGAACTATTCAAACTCAATTTGAAACCCAAACCATGTTAGAGATAATGCTCACATTAATGCTGTGTGCTAAGTTTGGGGATTGGCTTGAGGTTTTGTAGGAGACTGTTGAGATATTCTCTCAACCTAAATCTCCAAGATTAGAATTAGTTGGATCTCACTCCAACTATATATACATGTAATGTATCTGTGTGACTGTGCAATACAAACTATTTTCTGTGTGTAAAACCTGTGCAATGGATGCTTCTCATTTTTCTATTTTGGTATCAGAGCAGGACTGGGCTTAGCTTCCTCATGGGAGTGCCCAGGAATATGAGAGAATGAGAGGTAATATTCTCTAACTGTAGGAGTAGATTGGTGTGAGTTTTCTGCCTGTGTATTTGTCTTGTGTGCGAGTTAATTTTCTGAGTTTTTGTGTTTTGTGTGAAGTTTCGTGAGAAAGTAGAAGACCATTAATACTAGCTAGCTACCCACTGCGAGTTGGATACCGGTGCGCCTGATGTGTTGGTAACAAAATAAAAACATTCCAATTTGGTTGCAATTTGTAGAAGCCACTGCCGTGAAATTGTGGAGACATTGATTTCTGCCTGAATGTGAAAGGAAAGTGCTGGTAACGAGAGATTTAGCCGCCACCCATAAATAACAGAGGATCCACGCTGTAGCACAAGGTAAATCGTGGAGCCGGTTGCTGTTGAGGGCGCAGAACTGAAATCGCTACAATCAAAGGTCAGGATATGTCCAGTTTTATACACTCCCAATATCACACAGTTGGTTGGATATGGGCAACCTCCGCACAAGAAATCAGCGCAAAAAGATGGAGCAAAGAGTGTGCTACTGTGGAGAAAATTGACTAGTTGAGAAGTTTTTTTTGTTTTTTTTTTTTCGTTAAGCATTTGGATACTAGTGTGGTATCGGTTTGTTTGTATTAATCATTTGTTACATAGGGTACCATACTTAACCATGAGAAAATGAGAACAAGAAGATAGAATTGGGAAAAACAAGAAAATGAGCAGAGCACAATAGTATTGAATATTGAGAATATAAGAAAAAGACAAAAGGCTGAGCTAAATAGGCTCAAGCAAATCAAGAACGATTGTACAGCTGGCCAGGACCGCTGGCAATGTACAGTCAGAGTGTTGAGGTTACATATATATTTAACACTCCCTCTTAAACTCAACAGTTACAAACATCAGCGTTGATAATTCCCAAGTGCTGTCTCTGAAAATCAAAACCGGATTTTGCTAGTGGCTTTGTAAAAATATCTGCGCGTTGATCTCGAGAGCCACAGAATTGAAGTGTTATGTCACCATTATTGACTAGCTCGCGTATAAAGTGAACGAGTGTCAATATGCTTGCTTTTCTTGTGAAACACATGATTTTTGGATAGAGCAATCGCTGAGGTGTTGTCACAGAAGATAGGAGTTGGCTCCTTTTCTGTGTGTGACATATCATTCAATATTCTTCTCAACCACACAGCTTGATAGGAAGCTGAGGTAGCAGCGACATACTCTGCCTCTGCAGAAGATATTGATACAATGGGTTGCTTCTTTGATGCCCATGAAATCAGGTTCGTGCCCAGGTGAAAAGCATGTCGTGAGGTGCTTTTCCTGTCATCTAAGCTTCCTACAAAATCACTGTCTGTGTAACTAGAGAGATGATAATCATCAAACTGAGTGTACCATAAGCCAAAATTGAGAGTTCCTACAACATATCTCAGAATCCTTTTCGCCATCTTCCAGTGAGAATCTTTGGGGGATTCCATAAACCTAGAAACAAGGCTGGCTGCATACATAATATCAGGCCTAGTTGTTGTAAGATACAACAAACTACCTACTAAACTTTTGTACAGGGTAGGGTCCACTGTAGGGCCTTCATCTTTCTTGCTCAATTTTGTGCCTAGGGGTATAGGAGTTTCTGCTGGATTGCATTCTTCCATGCAGAATCTTTTGATGATGTCTGCGGCATACTTTTGCTGACAGACAAAAATGCCTTTGGTTGATCGATCAACCTCAATCCCCAAAAAATATTTCATTATGCCAAGATCTGTCATCTCAAACTCAGATTGCATGGCATGTTTAAAACTAGTTAACTCAAAATTTCCAGTATATATCATGTCATCAACATATAAGCATACAATCAGAATTTTACCGTGCTGATTTGTTTTGGTGTATAAAGTTGGCTCATTTTGGCTTCTGCTGAAACCACTTTTGATCAAATAGGTGTCAATTCTGCTGTACCAAGATTTTGGAGCTTGCTTTAAGCCATACAGGGCTTTCTTCAACTGATACACTTTGGCTGGTTGCTCTTTTAATTCAAATCCAGGTGGCTGGGCCACATAGACCTCTTTTTTCTAGGACATCATTTAGGAAAGATGACTTGACATCCATCTGGTATACTTTCCATTTGTGTTGAGGTGCTATGGCTAAGAGAGTCCTTACAGTGTCCAATCTTGCTACTGGAGCAAAAGTTTCACCATAATCAGTACCTGGTTGTTGTGAGAATCCTTTGGCAACAAGTCTTGCCTTGTGCTTTTCAATCTGCCCCTTTTCATTAAGTTTAGTTTTGTAAATCCACTTGACACCAATACTTTTCTTGTGTCTGGGCAGATCAACAAGATCCCATGTTTTGTTCTTCTCAATGGATTCAATCTCTTGGTTCATGGCTTGAACCCAATGTGGCTCTTTAGCTGCCTCTTTAAAATATGTAGGTTGACATGATATTAATGCAAAATGATTGTGTCGCTCAATGTCATCCAACTACGGATGGATTTCTCTCAAACTTTGAGTTCTCTGATTTTGAAGTTCAGAGGATGAGTTTCTGCTAGAAGTTGGGTTATCCCGAGAAATTTCAGATTGTCCTTGTACCTGCAGTCTTGGAAGAGCAGGCTGATGTGTTTGCTGTCCTGAATTCTCCATGTCTTCAGGAAGTGACAACAATAGATCATGACTGTCCATTTGTTGATTTTCAGACTCGTTCCAGAACTGATTTTCAAGAAATTTTACATCTCTGCTGAGAATTAGTTTCTTTGAAATTGGATTGTAGAGTCTATAGGCTTTGGATGTTTCACTGTAGCCAATAAAGATGCATTTCTCACTTCTATCATCAAGTTTCTTCCTTTATTCGGAAGGTATGCGAGCATATGCTATGCATCCAAATGTCCTTAAATGAGAAACATTTAGCTTTGTCCCACTCCATGCTTCTTGAGGGACCTGCATCTTTAGACTGGTGGTTGGAGATCTATTCAGAAGATAAATTGAGCATGCTACTTCTTCAGCCCAAAATGTATTTGACAGACATTTCTCTTTGAGTAGGCTTCTTGCCATGTTCATTATTGTCCGATTCTTCCTTTCAGCCACTCCATTCTGTTGGGGAGTATACCTGGCTATAGTTTGCATGATTATGCCTTGTGATTTGCAGAAATTTACAAATTCTTTGGAGCTGTATTCTCCTCCTCCATCTGACCTGAGAGCTTTTATATATTTGCCACTCTGTTTTTCAGCTTCTGCTTTGAATTCTTTGAATTTTGCAAAAGTTCCAGACTTGTGTTTGAGAAAATAGATCCAGATTTTCCTGCTAAAGTCATCAATAAACGTTAGAAAATAAAAGCTACCACCTATTAACTTGGTTTGCATTGGTCCACATAGGTCAGTGTGAACGAGTGTTAGGTGTTGTTTGGCTTGAGTGAAGGATTGTGGAAAACTAGTTCTCTTATGTTTTCCAAGTATGCAAGACTCACATGGGCGATTTTTCTCTTTGAAGACAGGTAGACCTTTGACCATGGAGTGCTTCTATAGAAGACTTAGACTCTGAAAGGTTATGTGTCCAAATCTTGTATGCCAAACCATAGTTTCATTGGGGGTGGATGCACTTTGTGCATATGATTGGATCAGATTTGCAGTTCTGAGGGTCAGGGGAAACATTCTATTCCTGGTCATGTTGGTTTCAGAAATCAATTTTCTGCTGGGGGTTTTATCATATATCCTACATGATGCTCCTTCAAAAAGTACCTTATAGCCATGTTCAATGAGCTGTACTACACTTAACAGATTATGTGTTAGATCTGGAACATGATAGACATTGTGTATGTCTTTCTTTACATTTGTTTAATAAGAATAGGAATAGTTCCTTTTCCTTGAACTTTGACTAAGGAATCATTTCCAAGTGTAACATCAGATGAAATTGAAGAATCAATGCATGAGAGTAAATCTTTGTTACCTGTCATGTGATTGTTGCATCCACTGTCCAGCAACCAGAGATCTTTATGTTGTTCTTCAGTTTTGTGACATGAAAGAAACATACCTTCTGAGATTTCTCCTTCATGATTTGAGACATGTGCTCTGCCTGAGAGCTGATTTGCTTGCTTCTTCCGACATTCATATTAATAGTGCCCAAACTTTTTGCAGTAATAAAATTGTATGCTTGATTTTTCATTTGATCTTCTCCCTCTGCTTCTTTGAGGCTGGAAATTTTGATTCTGGTTCTGTTGTTTGTAACCTTGGGAATTATGATTCTGGTTCTGTTGTCTGTGACCTTCATTTGAGGGATGGTTACTTGGACTTCTCCCTCTTCCTTGATGACCTCTCCCTCTCCCTCTGCCTCTCCCTCTGCTGAAGGAGAATTGAGTTTTGAAGGCATTGGCGATTGACTCATCTGCGAGATGTAGTCTAGTCTCATGTGTCAATAGAGAGCCCATTAATTCATTTGTTGAAAAATTTGACAGATCCTTGGATTCAAGGATAGCTGTTACAACCATTTCAAATTTCTTTGGTAAACTTCTGAGGACTTTCTCAACAATTCGTTGATTAGGGATGGCTTCACCAGTCAATCTAATCTGATTTACAATTCCCATGACTCTAGTCATAAACTGATCAATGTTTTCAGACTCTGTCATTTTTAAAGTCTCAAAATGCGTCCTCAAGGTCTGCAATTTGACTGTTTTGACTCTGTCATTGCCTTGGTAAGCTGATTTAAGGATGTCCCAGGCCTGTTTTGAAGTAACAGCGCCTGTGATTTTTGAGAAAATCGAGTCATCCATGGAATTTTGAATTTGGCTTTATTCTCTTTGTTCCTTTGTGTTGCATGAGCAGTTCTTTGTTGGTTGGTCATGGTAGCAAGGTCTGCTGGATTTGGTTCCACGTATCCAAGATCCACTGGATCCCAACACTCTTGTGCTTGCAAGAAGGATCTCATTCTAAGAGACCAAAACTCATAATTCTTTCCAAGAAGAATCGGTCCTTGAGTTGGTCCTAAATTGTTCGAGGTGGCCATCTTTGAAGAAAAAAAAATTAAACAACAAAAAATTGTTTAAAGATTTGCGTGCTGACCTGTTTCCTGTGCGTAAAACCAAGTCTGCGAAGTTCTCTCAGTGACTTTGGACCGAAAAACGCGAGGTAGACTACTTCTTTAGCTTCGATCTGGCTGGATCTGACTATCTGAGCATGAGATCTACGGATTCAGAGCTCTGAGCTCTGTTCTTTAGTAACAGTAGCAACTATAGCTCCTCTAATGGTGGAATCGAGCTTTCTAAATCCACTGATCCTTATGAAACTCCGCCTGCGTGACTAAGCACCAAGCGCGAGCCTCACCTCCACGTGACCACAGGCTATGACTGCACGCCTACAAAAAAGGCACATCGCGATTTCATGTGTCGGGACTTTGCGAGTGAGCCAACCCTGACTCTCGAAATGTCGAAATTTCGGAGCTTCCAATCTGACGGTCCCAATTCTTCCACGATCTGACGACTCAGATCACGTCGGGGTTTCGTGTATCGCGAGGTCGAAAGACTTTCCACCTCTATTCTCCCGATCCCCGAAATGCCGAAACTCTTCTTGGACAATCAATAGTCCAGATCTCTCCTTGATCAACAGTTGTGATCTAATCGCGAATTCGCATCTCGCGAATTCTCACGATTTCCCCCTTTGACTTTTCCCTCATGCGAGTCAGCGAAATGCTGATCTCTCACCAAGCGTCCCTTCCAATGGACGATTCAGATTATGTCAGGATTTTGCGACTTGCGACCTCCAAGTCACGACCTCCTTCACAGTCTCGACTCCCGAAATGATGATCTTTCTGAGCTCCCCAAATTCGATGGTTCACGCTCCTCTGGATCTAACGTCTCAGATCAAATCGTGATTTCGTGTTTCGCGAGTTCTCACGACTACGACCTTTGACTCCTTCGGGTCACAAGTTAGTGAAACGCTGATATGTTGCCACATGTCCTCTGACGATGGACGGTTCCGATGATTTCGGAACGATCGATGGCTGTGATCCTTTCGCGAGTTTTCCTTTTGCGAGTTTTCACAACACTTACCTCAGGCTTTTCCGATTTGCGAATCAACGAAGTGTTGTTGCAATGCTGTATCCAACGGTTCTCAATGATCCACAATCGACGGTTGAGATATTCTTCAGAATTTTGGCGTTCGGGAGTTTCGGCAACACTGCACCGTGTTCTCTTTGAATCGCGAACTAGTGAAGTACTGATCGTCTGATGCGTGTCTCCTTCTTAGATCGACGGTTAGAATTTGTTTCGGACTTCGGAACTTTGGAAGTCTTGTCTCCTTTGCAACCTTTGCATGAGATCGCCAAATACGCGAAGTTTCGAAAAAAACCTTTGGCGGTTAAAGCCTGTGCACCTTTTCTTGATCTGATGACTGTTGTTGCTCTCGCCTTGATTTGACGGCTGAAACATGTTCTCCTTTTGTGCGCGCTCCTCGTCCTTTCTGAGCTTGATTAATGGCTCAAATCTTTTTGCAGGGCCGATCTTACGGCTGTTGAGCTTGTCTTTTGCTGTATGAACAAAGGCTTTCTTCTTGAGAAGGAATTCCGTGAATCTTTCACGAATTCTTTAAAAAGCTCACGGATCTTTAATTTGTATCCTTCGATTCTCCTTCCACAGGTCTACCTTCACATGCTGTGAGGTTTCCAGCGATCTTTTGAGCAGACTGATGTCTCCATGCTCCTTTAGCAGACTGCGGACTGTTCTTCAAGATTCTTTAAACACTGCGCCCTTCTGCAGTTGCTCTGCTTCTTTGCGCTTGCTGTCTGCAACGATCTTTTGAGCGAGATTTGGATTGCGAACTGTTCTCCAAGCTTTGTGAAGAATCTTGCATCCATGTGCTCTCGTAGACAGTATAAGTTCTACGCTTCTTAGGATCGGGCTGCTCTCCAGACTATATGAAGAGGCTTACGTCTAATGCTCTGATACCATGAGAAAATGAGAACAAGAAGATAGAATTGGGAAAAACAAGAAAATGAGCAGAGCGCAATAGTATTGAATATTGAGAATATAAGAAAAAGACAAAACGCTGAGCTAAATAGGCTCAAGCAAATCAAGAACGATTGTACCGCTGGCCAGGACAGCTGGCAGTGTACAGTCAGACTGTTGAGGTTACATATATATTTAACAAACCACACATTCAAATTTAGGACCTGAATAATGAAGTGTGAAGAAATTACTGTTAATTATGTAATCAGATCAGATGCCACAACTTACACTGTTGAGGTTACATATATATTTAACAAACCACACATTCAAATTTAGGACCTGAATAATGAAGTGTGAAGAAATTACTGTTAATTATGTAATCAGATCAGATGCCACAACTTACAGTAAGATGTAATCAGCGGTGTCCAAACAACATTAACCATGAGATTTGAAACTCTATACACACAATGAATCCCATGAACTGAAATATAGATCAAAGAATATGTAAAGTTCCAATGAAGCGATTTAGGACACACTTTTGTAATCATTCCATTAACCTTAACAATGATCAGAATAGCACACAGGAAAAGATTGATCCATCTTAACACTTTCCAGCAATTCGTTACTGTTAAGATGGAACTAAACTGTGTCAAATAACAGATTTTATCTCTGTCAAGTGATCGCCGGAACCATTAAATTCATCAAACAGTTCATTCATAAGATTGATTTGTTATGGGTGAAAAAATGCTTGAAAAGAAATTCGGCCCTTTAGAAAGAATATGGCATTTGCAATACATGATTACATCATATTATCAGTGCAGCGATTTAGTACTCACAAGTATGCCGGGTCAAAATTTCAAAACCCTCGAATGGTCAACAATAAGAGAATAAGCCAGTGCTAGAAAAAATTAAACATTCAACAATAATCGTTTCAGTACTTTGCCATTGATTAGTTTTTCTAGAATACTTAGACCATGGAATAACTGAAACGTTCTCAAAATAATATGAGATGTATTCAGCCCTTGAAAGTAGAACTTTTTCAGTCCTTAAGCTTTTGCATAACCCATGCTAACACCTTAAAATGAGGGAGCTTTTTCATTGTTTTGCTTCCTTAAGATAATGATCATGTAAGGCCATTTAAACGCTTATGAAATAATTTGAATTGTTGGTGCATTCAGGCAGCATGTAATATAAACCCTCATATTTTTATTCCTTTTATTTATTATGTTTTGTGTCATTAGGCTGTGAATGTTAAATCTAAAGAATAAAGCACGAAATTAGATTCAACCCAGAAAAATAGCAAAACGATATTAGATAGGACCATTTCAAGAGATCGATCTGCAAATTAAAATCCAAGTCTGCTGTAATATATGAAGAGGTATAAGCACATGCAATCTTGGTATAAGCAGCCTAGATTTGAAAATGAGGATCTATACAACCCTAGGAGTAAGCAAACAATTTTTTTTAGCAAAGAATAATATATCAAAACCTAGAATAATATGCTAAAGGAAATAGAAAAGAAAACACACTAATATTGAGCAAATAAGCCTTTTCATTCCATTTCACATGTGCCAAGTAATACATGTCTATGTGCTCAAACATTGCTCCTTATTTTGACGAGTGTATAAATTGTTGATATGGACACCTCAGTGATTATGTGGCATCCTCGTCATTGTCCAATGCGTTTTCATGGATCCCAATGCAATGACCTGGATCCCAAGAAAAATGTCATGGATCCCAATGTAGGTACATAGATCTCGAGGCAATAACATGGATTTTGAGGCATAGTACACAGATTCCAGCATTGAACACCCATCTATAATGATGTATAGAGCTTGAAAACAAGTTATTAGACAACAAACATCATGTAATATATTCTAACAACAACTTAACATAGGTTAATTTTATAAATTGCATAAGTTTACCATGGTGGGACAATTTCATCGCTATTACATGTGTCAATTTCCTAGGAAAAAGGTATTTCCTAAGTAATTTGGTTAGAGATGGGTAAATTTAGTGAATAATTGATGAAAAGAAAGGAGAACTTTATGTTTTGACCCTTAAAGTCATATTAAATTATGTATAAGGTCTTTTATTGGTCCAACTAACCTTTTTGAGTTAGGAATCTTCATTTTATGTACTTGTAAGACTTTGAGAGGGAGATTTGCTTAGAAATACCACCTCAACACCTTTTTTATTACCCCTTCTTGCATTTTTCTTTGATTTTTCATAGTCCTTTTTTAGATATGCATTTTTAGCACATGACTTTGAGGTTGGGCCATTTTAATGAGGTGGCATAGCTCTAGCCTTAGTATTTTTTTCATTTTAAACAGTATTGCTCTTCACTTCTAGCTGTTTTGGCTTTATTTGACTGACTTACATTTTTCTTCATTCAGACCTTGTTGGATGACATTTGAGAAGTCAAACATAAGCAAGGATCATATTTTTTTTTATAAATGGGATGGTAATGAGAGGGAAGTATGAAAAATGTTAGATGTGGTTAGGATATTGATACACTACTCAAACAGATCACCAGTGGTACAATCAGTACTAAGTCATGACATACTTATCTAAGGAAATTATGTCCCCCCAGAGTAAAAAAAGACAAAATCATAAAATTATTAGCGTTAAAAAGTGTTATAATATCTAGCCAGTGTTATTAATTTCATGACAATATTAGAAACCATCACACCACTTCTAGATAAGAAACCCACACATGAGATCATAACACATCAATTGAAAATATGAAGCATGAAGCACCATCTATGGAAGCACATATCATCTGAAGTGTAAATCATATGAGCTAATATAGCATGGTAGAGTCATCTAAAAGATCTCATGGATGATGTAAGGCTAGAAGAAGTGGAAGATCAAGATTGAACCGACATATAAGAGCATGAGATCTCATCCGATAAACATCGGTGCACCCCTGAGAGGATGGTTTGGAAGTAGTTTTTCTTGAGGGAGAAACACTTCCAATTTGCATTTCCTGTTTTTGAATTACTTAGCTTAGTAGGAGGAATAAACAGGCCACTATTAATACATAATTGAAGTATGCTACATAAATGCTAAAAGACAAAGCATAAAAGTTAAATTGGGACAACCAATAGGAGATTGACCACATGCTACACTAGGAATTCATAGAGACAACTTTGGAGGAGATGAAGAGTTATAAAGACTATTGGGATAGCATGTGAATTGAACAGTCTGAAAGAAAATCATAAATCTATTGAATTAACAAAGGAGAGGGGAGTTCCAACAATGAGCAACATGAGAAGAGAAGGCTAACCTCTAGATTTGCAACATAGAAGAAGAGAGTGAATACCATCTCATGCTTAGGGAAGTTTGACATTGTCTGGCAATATGATCATACTAATCTGAATATTATGAATTGTGGAAAGACTAAGACCTATAGATTGTAATCCACTGGTTGAGATGGCATATTATTCAACAAAGAGTTAGATTCTATCAATTTTCGTCTATTTCCAGTTATTTATATTATTAATTTTGTCATAATTAGTTTTGTAGCATCTGCACACTATGACTTCTTAAGTAATCTACTTCCGTAGTTGTTGCACTCTAACAATGTCGATACAGTTATATAGTCGTGTTAAAAAATTACAAATCAGAGATAATTCTCTCTTTAGAGTTGGGTTCCACGAGATCAATTCTTGCGCAACCGTGGCAACAAAGAGAACTAAGAGAGGGTCGTTTCAGTTTGCATTTGTTGAGAGACAAGAGGTGGGAGGTATTGATGAAAGAAAGGCCTATGAATGGTAGTCTAGATGAGGACTATGAGAAAAATCCTAAGGATGTTGCCACAAAGATAGGTAGGTCGAGGAGGTGTAAGGAATTGGGAATTGGAGAAATTGAGAAGGAGACTCAAAGAATTAGAGAAAAAATGAATTGGAGTTGTTGGAGCTGCAATAGATTTAGAATCAAAAGATGAGATGGAGGAAGAATGAAATGTTGATGAAAAAGACCTAGTCGAGCGTTTGATCTCATTTCTAAAGGATAGAGGTAATGCAAGGGTGGAATTTTCCTACTACAATAGAAGTATGGAAATAGAGACTCTCGTAGATTGGATAGGAGAAGTTGAGAGATACTTTTAGTATGATAATGTCTAAGAACCCAATAGAGTACATTTTGCAATAAAAAATTTGAAAGGGCATGCTGAACTCTAGTGGGATGTTGTGCAGAAAGATAGAGTAGGCAAGCAATGAGAGAAGATTAAAAAACATGGAAGAAAATGGTGAGTAATATCAAGGAGAAGCTTTTTTAGGGTCTTAACCTCCCTAACCCCATAAGTATATATATTATTATGTATTGACATGTATGAAGGCCATCATTAGTAAATAAGGCCTATGTAGTAGTGTGAAAACAATTATTGTAAGAAGGGTTATTAGAAGGTTCTGCCTACTAGAAAGTTCTTTCTCTAGAATGTTTTTAAGGGATAGAAAGTATTATACAAAGATATAGAAGAATTTGTAAAATGTGTCTTGAAAATAATTTATGATATGAGCTCTGCTCTGGTGGAGGTTTCCCCCTCGAAGAGGAAAGCAAACATTGTTTCCATATCAATAAAATGTATCATATTTTTCTCATATTGTTCTTTATGCTATACATTTGAGTAATATTTGTTATTTATGCTCTGAATATTTCTACTTGGTACATCACAAGTGGTATCATAGCACTTTACCAACATCATTTTTAGAGAATTGTTTTTTCAAGCTAGAGACGTGTTTCAACGTCTATAAATAGCACAAAGATATGTTGTTAAGTGGGTAAACTTGTGCTTGGGCAAGCATACACGTATGAACTTCTAGAGGTTTCAACTGGTTGGAAACCCTTGTAACCTCTGTTGGTACCCCTTTGAGTAGTACTGCATCATGAAACACATGTATACATAATTCCCCTCCATGTACCCTTGGATATATTGGAAGTCCTATAGGTGTTCTGAGACCAACCTTAGATCAACCACTCGACTTCCTGAATACTATAGTGGCACCAAGAACATCACTCAAGAAGACTACTCTCATGTACATGGGAAATCAAGTAGTACGGCTAAGGGTACAATTGAACCTCCTTAGTTAGAGCCCTGAGATATTGGGCCAAGTACTACTATTGGATCCCACAAGTATATCAAAGAGCTATAACACATGACACTCCTTTGTCCTTAGGAATCTTGCAACCATAGTAATTGTTGTTAGTCCATAAAAAAATATGAAACAAGGGGCTCTATTGAAATTTAAATCACTAGAAACAATGCTTCCTACTTCCAGTTTGGGAAATTCCTACATAATCTTCAATATTTAGAATTTGAGCATTATGTTAGCGTAGTATTTCCTAGTTCGGAGTATAAATCTGTAGAAGTAAAAAAAATGAGTATAAAGTGGATCCACCAACACCCTTATTTGGGACCTATCTCAATAGAATCCTGACATTGCGACAATCACAGTGGTACCCCTCTTTCATAAGCATTTTTTATGTGGACCCTGTTATCCCCGATATCTAGGGATAACTAGGAGATCATGCCTCGAGGCCCACATGATCCCAGACATGGAGTACGAGAGCGGATTGACTTGAGCATGGCCCTTGAGGGCCCAT
>SNQJ01S0218431.1:0-15319 GCA_010110895.2 Picea sitchensis
GTCAAAACATAGGCACTTAGGAGGTTAAAAACCATATTTTTCTCCTCTTTTGCTTTTATTTCGCCACATGGATGGCTTGTTTTGATTATAAAAATTAAGTTGGAATCATTCACTATCACATATATAAACAATTGCATTGGGACTAGAAAACTAACTTCAATCATTGAGTATGCTCTTCTCTTGCACCATAGAGAGATCTTGAGAATCAAAACAATGGTTAAGGGAAGATTTCATCTCCCTTAAAAAAAAAAAAAAAATCTTTAGGAGAGGACAAAGCCCCCCTAGGACCCCCTCTTAGTTTCATTTTTTTCAAAACATCTTAAATTTGTAAGGGCCCATACATGCCCACATGCTACAAAGATAGGATAGTGTTTGAAGCTACTTTCTTAGTTTACATCACTAGGGGAGTTTAAAGATTATTGTAATAGGCCCATACATGCCCACGTGCTTTCAATCTATGATATTTTTTGAATCTTTCTTAGATTAAATCACATTAGGGATTTAAAGAATTAGTAAGGACCCACATATCCACATGCTATTTTTTTAGGTGCTTTTAAATTCCGCAAGGTTGTACCAATGGAATCTAGTAATTTAGGTAATCAAGACTTGTAAGGACCACACGAAGTCCACATGTATCAATGGGACACCTAACTTATTACAAATTTGGCACATTTTCACTTGTTCACACACAAATTCACTACTCACTCACATAGTTTCATCTCGAATCATGGAGGTTGAAGTAAGTTCCCTCCAAAGGGATTCTAAAATGCCCCACCATTTTCTTAAGGAGACTATCCACTCCCACTTAATTCAAATGAGATTGGTTCACACCCCTAATCTCTCAAACAACCACATCTAAAATTTTCTAAAAAATCACTAAGTTTTCCTCCACAGGAGGTGCCAAAAGAATTTTTTAGTCTAGGTAGGATCTCGGGGGTAGGCATCCAAATAACCCCCCGTTATCTAGTTCTCACATCTTCAAAAATTAGAAGTTGACAAATAGGGATGTTTAAAATCCTCCAAGTCAAGTTTTCCTAACACCATAAGGCGGGGAGATACCCATGAAGGGTTGAAGGCCGAGGTCCGGTTGTTCCATGCGTCCCCCCTTGAGGCACCCACCTCTTGGAAGGGATCCAGCCTGTGACCCATTTTTGAGACCGAAAATCTAAATGCCGCACTTTGACTGAGGTACCTAGTGACCAAATTTTAGGACATCTACCCAGGTGGCAGTTGTGGGCTACAATTGCACCTTGATCAGATTTTGTGTGGCTATTGGGAAATATCGCCAGCTCTTTTGGGATATGCAATCTCTACCCCTCATTATAACTGGTTTTTTCATCCTTCACTACTTCCTCTTCCAGTGGCTTCAGACCCCACTATTGAATGCTATTGGAAGGTCCATTTCTATTTTGAGAGGAAGGATGTTACATATTTTTAGGACACGAGCATTTATTTTCTTTGTTCTCCCATGTGGACAAAATCCACCTACCCACATATATGCTTCTTTTCAATTTATGTATGATGTTCTTATGATTACATTCGATTGTGAGATATATTGTGAAGGTACAAAATAATACAAAGACTCTTGTTCCATTTTCTCATCACCATTCTCACACATACACTTTCCTAGTCGGACATCATAGGGGACCCATAGAATCCTCTCCATTCCAGACACTCGCAGAACCTCCCTCCTCTTCTAAGAGGAGTTCCTAGTCTCACCAACTCATCAGCTCAACCCTCTCACACCCCTGTGAGTGCCACTATTTTGGGATCAACTTTGCTTGGTTCCACTTCCCAAGGCCAACCATCAACTAACTCTCCTTTGCAAGGAAGCAGGGGGCACACTTCTTCCCAAGGAGGATGTACAACCCCACCTAGCCCCCCTCATGGGTCAGGTAGACAAACTACTCACACCATGGATGGAACTAATCCTCCACTGCCACCCCGGATGGCATACTTGGCTTCCCTCGACATACCAAATTTGACTAAGCTCACCAATGATCTTGTTTTGCATGATCCCACATGGCCTGCAATGCCTACCAAACTACCTTTAGACATCCCTAAGTTTGAAGGAAAAGCTAGAGACGACCCGGCCAACCATGTCATGACCTTCCACTTATGGTGCTCTTCAAACAACATCATGGACGACTCCGTCCGATTGAGGTTATTTCAACACACACTCACTGGCCCATCAACCAAGTGGTATGTAGAAGAAATATATGGGTCCCATGTGACCTTTGAATCTTTGGCCAAAGAATTTTTAACCTTCTTTCAACTATAAATCTGTCATGACAATGGTCTCGAAATGCTCTCAGATTTTAAACAAACCTCAGCCACACACATCATTGACCTCATTCAAGAATGGAGTCGACGATGTAGTCTATGCAAAGCTAAAGCCACCAAGCAAAAATGCCTCAATTGGTTTCTCAAATCACTTGTTTCCCTCCTTTCAAAGGATGTGGCCGCCACCTTCCCCTAGTCTGAAGAGGAATCCATTAGCAAGGATCAACAATTTGAACTCATTTATTCACAGTCAGGATACTTATATATGGTACTACTTGACGCCCCAAGACCTGTGCCACTCGTCCAGGACAAACCTGGGATGTCTCACTACACGGATGGATTGATTGGTACCACAACACACCACAATCCATACCCCCCACAAACACCTATGTATGGTACACATCCATATCCACCGATGTACAGAGGACCTCCTTACCACCCTCCTCCCCCTTATCAACAACCATACCCTGTTGCCCTTCCTCCACCCATAAGTGGACCCTCGCCGACACCCATGATGCACCTGACTGTTCAACCTAGTTTTGGAAACCCCTTTACCTCTGGTTACACCCTAAGCACTAGTGAAAGCGCCACACCTTCCTATGTACCTTACAGACCATTGCCAAAAAATAATCTGTACTTACCATTTCCTAGTCCTCCACATCCCATTGCTCCTCCACAAGGAAAACCACACGCTAGGGTTAACTTTTTTCAGCCCTCTGCCTTTCAGCAAGTTCAAAATTTTGAACAACTGAATACAGAAAATCTGGCCCTTAAGTTGAATAATGCCAAAAATAAAGGAAAAAACCGAAACAATAATAACCCAGGACCAGGGGGAAACCACCCCCCACAAAACCATCCTACTGGGGGAAACCATAATTAGGGGAACCAAAAGCCCCAAGGGGGAAATATCGACAAACTCCAAGGGAAGAACAACAACAATATCCAGACAAACTTTCCTTGTTCCCTTTGCGGTGAGTATGGCCATTATACTCACCATTTCCCTCAAATCATTGACTTTAAACAGATGAAATAATCTGTGAATGGACCACATCCCTGTTGTGGTGGGAAATCCCCTTACAGACTAGCATTTAGGGTTATATTATGAATGAAGATAAGACCAAAATAATCCTACTTTCTACCGTCGTCCCAGACTTAATCCCCATTTATTTCAAGCAAATACATGGTTAAACGAACATACCTTGTTCCAGACATTCGATGTCGATCCTTCTTCATGCTTGATCGCTTGCTAGCAGCTATCCTCCCAAGACTAAACTGCGTACAAAACAAGAAACAAACTCTACATGCATTTGTTCTACAGATTAATGGGTTAGAGATTCAAACATATATTCACTAAACTATGAAGAAATCATATAGTGGGACGGGAAAAACATTTCTTTATTATTAACTTTAATGAATCAACTTACAATGTCGAGACCAGCCACTACTCTGCGAACCTGATCCTGGGCTCCTCTTCAAATTTCCTCCAACTTCTTTGCTTTGTATCTCTCTTTGCACAAGGATGGCTAAAGGGTTGGGACAATGGGAATGTGCAATTGGGTATAGTTTCTTTACTCTGATTCTCCTCTTCCAAATAGGACCCCTAACCCTTCTTTTATAGGCTAGAAGAAGCTATGTATTTGGACGAACCCTCGGCCATGCATGGCCGGAAGATTCTGTTAACTCACCCAAAGCTATTTGTTCCATTGACAACTTTCCTTTTTTCACACTTTTGTAGGTACATGTGGGTTGTTTTAGGTCATCTAGCGTGTACATGCATTTAGTAATGGAGTAGGGCACGTGGGCCCTTATAAAAGAGGTTTTTTAAAGAGTTGTTCGGCAGTTCTTTGGAAAAGAAGGGATCTGAGATGGCTTGATGCCAGATAAGCATGTATGGTGAAAATTAGGGTTATAACAAATGCCCCCTAATGTGTGAGGTCAGAAGAGCATCTGATGGCCTAAATACATTACCATTCTTTACCGATGTGCCGAACAAGCGAGCCTAGGGACCAGGAACCAGGAGGCGTCGTCTGCAAAATAACAAATGTCTCACTGAGGCGGGCATACCCATGCTCGAGATAAAATAGAATCATGGCTACCAATCAAATACACTGTAGATCCATGTTAAATAACTATATAAGGTGTAGCCGCGAACAATACACAATGGAGCTACATCGCAAAATCAAAAAGATATACATATAGAGTATCCATCTTCTAGAAGTTGATACAGCCTGATGGCTCGAGATGAGGTCTTCAGAGCTCGAGAAGCAACTTCAAAATATTCAAAACTCAGGTAGGAGTGTAATGTGAGTGTATGACTTCACTACCCAGAGGTCTTCGACGACTCGTCGGTCATGGACTAGAGAATCTTGATGATCAGACTGAAGGCTTCATTGATTTCAAGCAAAGACTTGATTGGACGTTTAGGATGGTTGAGTGTGAGGGAAAGAGACAAATTGTAGAGGGGCCGACTTAGGCTTGGTAGAAACTTCCCTTGGACAACAACACAACAAATGATGAGACTTAGGCAGCATGGCATTAATCATAATTTTACGAAGCAGGAGGCAACGCAAACTCTCCATATGTTTGGAAGAATAACCAAATGGAGGAGGACACAACTCTATGTAGCGAGAACAACTTCCTAAGGTCGTATTACATCCCATATTTTGATGAACAAACGGATACATGTGCTTTATCCAAGGGTGACTCATTATGCTGCCAATAAAGAAAATACTTTTCCCTTCCTCTTTTTGGGGTATATTTTATTTTTTTGTCTTTTTCAATAATTTTGGAAAAAAGAATAAAGGAATGTTATGTTACAATGGAGGAACGAGTGTTACAAACATACAAGTTCAAGGCTCAAGGACAAGACTGATGTTCAAAATAATGATACTCGGGAAAAATCCTCCGAGGGCCAAGGGTGTTAAGACACAGAAAAAAAGTGTTACAAGGATGGCGTATAAGGTATGTAAACGCAGTTAACAAAACACACAATGGTAATGTCCTTCGATGTAAGTTTAAAGAGCCCAGAGAAGGTAATCTTGGTGGTTTTTCATATTTAGAGATTCTAAAAAAACATAAAGGAGACTCCATTGGGGTACCCTTTTCGAAGATAGTCTAGTTAGTTTGAAAAAGGGGTAAACTAGCACTGACAAGACGTCTATTCAAAACCATTTTAACGAGTGTGAAAAAGACAAGATCACTTGGCCATTTTTTCATTTTTAAGGAGTCTAAAAAAATCTTAACTATGGACTCTGTCAGGAATGTTCTTCTGGACCAGTTTAACGAGTGTGAAAGAATAAGGTCACTCGACGATCTTTTCAATTTTAGGGAGTCTGAAAAGAGCTTAACTATGGACTCTGAGGGGGTTCCTTTTTCATAAATTTAGTCTCTTAGGCCCGAAAAAGGGTTAAAATGATACCCGAGAGTACTCTTCTAGAGAACTGAAGTTCCATAGAGTATACCTTTGTTCATATAGTTGACCTTCCAGACTGAAAAAGGGGTAAACTACCGCCAGACAGACGTGACTTCAAATTTTAGTTTAACAAGCATGAAAGGCCACAAGATCGCTCGACAATATTTTCATGTTTAGAGGGTCTAAAAAGGGCTTAAAAGAAGACCCATAGAGGTTAATTTTCTCAGTTAATCCAGATGATATAGAAAATCATAAATGCAGTCTCGCCGAATGTTTCTTTCAGATCTCAAAGCGAGCTTGAAAAACAACAAAGTTAATTCATGATCGACTCTTTATGGGTCGATTCCTGGCATCTCCTCGGGGGAGCAGTATGATCCGACAAAAACATTGTCTATGACGCCAGGGGTTCTGGATATATTTATAGGTATCATTTTAGAAATGGTTTCCATATTACCCTCAGCATAGATCTCGTGTGTAGCTAAGGGATTAATAGGAAAAGACCTATCTCCAGTCATAGTCAAGGTGAATTCTTCGGCCTCGATTCTTATTAACTTTGGGAGGAAGTATGATCTGTGATGAAGATCATCCCGGGGTTTGTGTGGCCTAGTTATTGCTTCAATTACTGCTTCGTCAAAGGGAAATACTAAGTCTAACGAATCGGTGTCAGTGAGAGAAACTTGAGCCCAAATAGGCTCTAGAAGTGGATCTAACTCTTGTGCTGGAGTTGGATCTGGGTTGGCTAAAGCTTGCTAGACTAAAGAGTATGCTACTTCAGCTACAGACAAGGGCATGGACAGTCCCGGGTGCCCTATCCCATTCATCGTGGCTGATGGGGAATGAAGTATCCACGGATCGTCGAAGTAAGTTGTGCGGAACAATGAAGCTTGAAAAATCTCAACCTTATGGTGATTGGATATAAACTTGATATCGCCTTGAGGGGGCGGGTAATCGAAGGTACCCATCAAATATGGGCACAAACCAACCCCTACATTGACTATACCTGGTTGAGGATTATCAATCATCGGGACCGTGGATGCCCCCAATGAAGGGTCAAGTATGGAGAAAGATAATTGATCGATGGTCACTATCTGACCCTCGTGTGGAAACAACAAGACCCAGAAAATTGTAGAAACCACAGCTTGCATGGAATAATTCAAACTCCTTCCTAACAAGAGGTTATAGTCGAGGGGTGCATCGACTACCTCTACCTTGACATACACGGTCTTCCCTCCTAACTGCGTGGGAAAAGAGGGAATGATGCCATGTGGTTGGAATGAATGACCATCGAAAGAAGTGAGGAGATTAGGTGATGGAGACAAAACAGGTTGTCCAACAGCCTTCCAACATGCCAACAACATATTGCATGTCGAGGCTCCCTCACCAACCATCGTACGAAAAATATTCCCAGTAAATGTTTTCATGGGATAAGCCACTACTATCTGAAATGCTACGTGGTAAGGTAGACGAGGTTTTAGGTTGGTTGTATCAAGCATGACTGTACCCAAATTACAAGTCTCGGTAGATCCTAAATCGGTTAACACGGATTTCCTCTATGAAGGGCAGCTTTGGAGGATCTCCAAAGCGGACATCGCACAAGGGGTTTGTGATAAATCTTCCACCACAGGATAGTTCTGGGTGGCCCTTGTGTTTGAGTTGTGAGAATAGTTTTTGAACATGCCTTTGGGAATATGTGTCATTGTTTTTCCCAATGTCTTCTCAATCTGTAGAGGAAGAGATGGGAGTTTGGCTTCTTTGCCCATCTCAGAAGTGCTTGGTTTACTATATTCATGTTCTCTAGTCGATATAAAATCATCACCCCTCACCATATATACATTCGTGGATGCGGGGTTTTTTGAAAATGGAGAGGGTCCTTGGCTGCCCCCTTCCATGCTTGCAAAGGATTAGGTTAGATTTTTCCCATGTTGAAATGGATTGGTTAACAAAGCAGGTTGTTGCTGCGTCACAAACTTTTGGGCTTCTGCAAGCCGAGGACATAAATGGGTCGGGTGGTCTTTCACACATAACTTGCATGGATACCTCGCTTTGGTTTCTCAGTGTTGTCCCTGCCATCATTATCGGTAGGTTTTTAATCCCCCTTACCCTTCTTTCTTTGTTTTTTCTTTCCTTCAGGCTGCTGGGTGGCCTTTGGATTAGTCGTTTGCACTGTGTGTACATTCAACATTTTGGTAGGGGGAGCAACCAAAGCAGTAGTTTGGTTGGTTGTTGTGTGTTGTATAGACAACTGTTGCAACTACTTCATCAATTGCTCAGCGGGATTTGTTTGTGTTGAACCAACAATACCATCGGCATGTGGTCCAACTCTCTGTCTAGTGTTATCAAGTATTGAGCATGGATCATCTAACAAGATATCGTATAATAAATCGGACTGAGAATAGATTAGCTCAAGTTGTTGAGCTCTCATGATGGAATCTTCTTCAGAAAATATTCCCGACGTCGCGACGTCTTTGGACAACTGTGGGACCCAATACTTAAGGAACCACTCGAGCAGGAATGCTGGTGAGACTGGTACCTTAATTAAACTCTTTTGATGTCTCCATTCTTGGATGTGATCAGAGATATGGTCCGCTTTTGTTTGTGAGAAATTGGCCAGCAATTTGGTGCCAGTGTTGTATCTCACAGGTAACTGGAAATGGTTTAGGAAATCCATCGCCAGTTCACCAAAGGAAGAGTATCTTGAGCGATCGAGCTCAATGTACCATTTTGCGGCACTCCCAATGAGAGTACGTTGAAACAATCACAACTGTATGGATTCGTATTTCAACGATTTAGATGAGCACCAAATATGAAAGGTAGTCACATGATCTCCTGGATCTTTGTTAGACTTGGCTTCAAACTTTGGGATGTCCGAAGGCAACTTCGTCAGCATAGGAGGCCAATGCAGATCATGACAGATAGGGTCATTCAACCAGGTTTCCAGGAAAATTTTGGCTGTTGGCCTGGGTTCTGGTAAAAACCATGGCCATGTCTAGTGTATGGATTTTGCGTGTGAGGAGACATCATCAGCTGATTTCCAAAATAGGACATAGATGGTTGGGCATGCATTACATTCGAAGGAATTTGGGAAGGATTGCCCCATGTCGGTCCCAGGGGGACAGGCAAAGTTCTTTGTCCAGGGTTCCATTGATTGTGAAAAGAATTACCCTAGATCAGCATTCCTGACGAGGGAACAGATCCCTTCCAAGAATTCCAAGGCCATGATGCAGAAGAAGTTCCTGGGTGTGCAGGAATAGTACCCTGCATAGGAATAGGTTGTCCAAAACCAGGGTTTCCCCCAGTTGGGAAAGTAGCTGATGAAAAGACGTTGTTACCAAATGCACCGAAAAAATAAAACGGTGTCGAACCTACCGACATATTATGTGAAGGTGGTCCTTGACTCCCTTCTCCAAATAAACTATGGTGTGCAGGTGGCCTGGCGGATTGCTGATACGTGCCACCGAGTGAAGGGGACAAAGGAGGTATATGACCTCCCCCATAAGGGAAAGTGTTAAAAGGAGTAGGAGTGCCCCCCATGTGTCCTTGCAGAGGATTGTTAGAGCTCCCTACCCCCAGAACTGAAGTCTGTGAAGTGGAGTAGGAAAGTACAGGACTTGTACCTGAACTAGGCATCCCATATGAGAATGGATGGCCTGTCGCACTTGGTGTGAAAGGGGTTGTGGCCTTCGCCAAAGAAAGGATTGGACCACTGTGTGATGTAGAGGTGGTTGAGACCATGGTGGATGACTAGTAACAGTGGGTTAGGAGGTGGAAACTCTCCTATGGTGACAACCGTAGTGGGAATTGAAGAATTCCCAGAAGGAGTGACAACATTTGTTTCCATTGCTGCATGCAACACTGTCTGGCACTCGTAAGGATGAACCGGTACAATGGTGCATGAAAAAAGATCAGTGGGGGAGGTTTCAACCAAACCAAAAGATTTCCCTCCAAGGTCTAAAGTGGTTGATTCCTCTGGATGTTGGTCGGGCACAATTTCTTGTGAATCGATTGCTTCAAAAGACCCTTGTTGGTCTAGTTTTTTCCTTAGTGGTGGTGGGGGTGGCTCCAGTGTAACCGGCGACACGCCAAGAAGACTTTGTGACCAGTGAAGCTCGTGATCCTCCACTGTGTGAGAAGATAAAAGACACTCTAGGGCATTCTAGTCGTTCAAAAACAACGCACACTAAAAAATTCCCTATAAGATAAGACAGGCAAACACTAATTTAATTGGAAGAACAATTACAACAACCAACACTTGAGAAACTTACTGGTGCAAGTGAAACTTGAACAAGGAAGCACCCTATGGGTATACTCTGCAAAGCGTGGCCCAATGTCTGTCATAGGTACCATGGTATACCCTCGCAGTCACCTGTGTATGTCCCTAAAAAATATAGGCAACTAGGTTGCCAGCGCGCGAACAGTCACTGGACGGGTACAGTTGAAAGTCGGGTAGACCACAATGAGCAGGGTATCGAGCCCAAAACCTGTCAAGGGTATCGAGATAAAGTGGTCCAGAAGACAACTAAGGACCTCAAATGGATTCGAGACCCATGAAGCTCCATGGAAAATGAAATCGACAGAATCCCAAGACAAGCCCTCTATATGTGTTCTCCACTACGATTGGTCCAACTTTGGAGGGGTTATCTCCTCTACCTTTCCACAGGTGACCTCATTTTTATCCCCTGTGTTATAAGGGGGTCTCGGATAACTTTCACGATACTGGACTTGGACACTCCCTAACTTAGACTCCAATTTTTTATTTTAATGGCCTTGAAGAGTTTCCTCTCCAACCTAATCCAAGGCCCTAATCCTGAACTAGTTGGTTAACCCTACAAACTTAAAAGTCTAATTAATTTTAGATTTAGCATTAATTTTATGGCTTGTCTTATGTCAAGGGGTATGAAAGTGAAACTAATGATGTTTGAAAGACGAAAGTAAAAATGAACAGAAAGCTGGAAACAAAAATGTTCACTTAACGCAAATTGTCAACAACTTTTCAATTTTTTTAAAATTTTTTCTAAGATCTTTTGAATAAACAAACTTAAAGAAGGATTTCACTCAACTAAAAGCTACTTACAATCTAATTAAACTATCAAGAACTTAATAAAGAAAATACTTTTCCCTGGTTACTAATGCAAAACAACGCTTTTCAACCAAACAAAGAAATGAAAGATTTTCTTTTTTTTATTTGAATGCTCACAAAGCAAAAAGGAAAAATATCAACAAGTCAAAAACCAAGAAAAATTTCTGGCCTAATCGTAGATCACAAAGAATCCCTCAAGAAATCACACGCTAGAAACTTTAAAAAAATGACTCTCACACTTGTCTAAAAACCCTAAAGAAGATTTTAATGAAAACTTTTAAATGAAATAAGAAAGTTATTTCTGAGATAAAACCTAGGCTACTGACTTCTAGTATAGAGATTCAAAAACTTGAGAGGTATAACTCTTGTCAAGGGAAAATATGACTACCTCACCCTCAACAAAAACTATCCTTCACAAGCACATTACTGACAATTTAACAACAAGTGTGTGCACGTGAGCTATGTAGAGCTAGAGGGCGTGTACACACGTGTTGGCCTTATATAGGCCATGCATATCTCTAAAACTCTAAAACAAATAAAAACAGACAATCCAAACCAAGAAGAGTCCACTGATACTAAGAACCAGAATCTCTTGAAGGCTTACACAATTTCATTAACAAAAAAAAGAAAACAATGTAAGGAAAAAATTTGTAAAACAAACCAATCTGAGATTAACCCTAAGCTATAGACTGCAAACAACCAAGACTAGAAAGAGTTCCAGAAAACCCCTGAGAATGACTGATTTTGATAGGGAAGAGGATGACTGCCTCACAAATGTTCTGGAATCATACACGCTATTGTTACTTCTTCAGCTAGCATGTGCACGTGGGCTGTAAGAAATTAGGGTGCAGGTACATGCATGCAGACCTGATGTAGGTTGTGTGTACCTCTGTGGGTCTCGAAAAAACAAATTCAAGAAAAGAACAGAGATGACTAGTATGGAAGACCAGAATCTCTGTTAGCTTAGACTTTGCAGAAAATTCAAAAAACAGGAAAGAAAACCAGTCTTTTAAAACTACCCAAAAATATTCTCAAGAACCCTAGAGACTTCCCCAGTATGGTCGCCAATTCTGTTGTCATGGGAAATTCCCCTACAGACTAGCATTTAGGGTTATATTATGCATGTAGATAAGACCGAAAGAATCCTACTTTCTACCGTCGTCTCAGACTCAAACCCCATTTCTTTCAAGCAAATACATGGTTAAACAAACATACCTTGTTCCAGACGTTCGATGTCGATCCTTCTTCATGCTTGATCGCTTGCTAACAGCTATCCTCCCAAGACTGAACTGCGTACAAAACAAGCAACAATCTCTACATGCATTTGTTCTATAGATTAATGGGTTAGCGATTCAAACATATATTCAGTAAACTATGAAGAACTCATATAGTGGGATGGGAAAAGAATTTCTCCATTATTAACTTTAATGAATCAACTTACAATGTCGAGACCGAACACTACTCTGCGAACCTGATCCTGGGCTCCTCTTCAAATGTCCTCCAACTTATTTTCTTTATATCTCTCTTTGCACAAGGATGGCTAAAGGGTTGGGACAATGGGAATGTGCAATTGGGTAGAGTTTATTTACTCTTATTCTCCTCTTCCAAATAGGACCCCTAACCCTTCTTTTATAGGCTAGATGAAGCTAGGGATTTGGAAGAACCCTCGGCCATGCATGGCCGGAAGATTCAATTAACTCACCCAAAGCTGTGTGTTTCGTCGACAACTTTCCGCTTTCGTGCTTTTGTAGGTAAATGCTAGTTGTTTTAGGTCAGCTATCACGTGCATGCATGCAGTAATGGAGTAGGGCACATGGGCCCTTATAAAAGAGGTTTTTTAAAGAGTTGTTCAGTAGTGCTTTAGCAAAGAAGGGACTCTGAGATGGCCTGATGCTAGGTAAGCATGTATGGTGCAAATTAGGGTTATAACAATTCCCCAACACCGCCTGTCCCTCTGCAAGCCCCACAAAAATATGTGAAACAACCACCCGCAACCATGTTGAAAAAATCCATTCCACACCAAGGGGTGATGAATACCCAACAAGAGACGCACCCTACCCCACCACATATGGGACAGTATCCAAACCCTGGCACTCCTACAGATTGCACTATTCTCCTCACTAGCGAGGAAGAAATTCTTCTACAAACGTGCAGTTGTCAATACAACGCACCCCCCGAATCTTCTCCCACTACTTCGGAAGCAGTCCCAGTTACAACTAGACCACATTTGATGATTCCACGCCCTAATATTGAAACACTCCTTCGTATTCCTCGCATCCCATTGCGACGAAATGTCAATAATCCTTAGGCTAGAGCGGCATACAATTATAGTCTGGTCGATGACTTGGCACAATCTCCTGCAACCATGTTAGTCTTGGAAGTCCTTCAAACCTGTCCCACTCAACGGAAGTCATTACTCTCTGCCTTGGGGGAAATTGACCCTGTTGATACTAGACTCATCACATTCTATCTCGATAGTGGGGAACCCCGTCTCCCCACTCTAGTAGCTTTCCAAATACTGGTTAAAATCCAAAACATCACAGTTCATCACTACATCATTGATGAAGGTGCATCACTTTGAGATCTTATGATGGATGACCATCCTCTCCTGAAGGGCTCTTTCTAAATGTCCTCGTTGAGCTCGGGGGAAAAACCATAATCATTGAAATTGAATTTATCAATGCTCCACTCAATTACAACATCTTGTTTGGACGTAGCTACATGTACGCTATGAAGGCCATGGCCTCTTATGTGTTTCTCACTATGATGTCCCCCCATAACGGGAATATAATTACCATTGATCAAGTTTCACATTACGAGCCTAACCCTTCCTCCAACATCGATAACATCCTACCTCTTGTCCACAGTAATTCGGATTCCTACCCACTCATCAAGAGGGGACCCAGAATTTTCAAAGACCCATCCTTGCTAGAAACTTACCATGGAGCACCTCCACTCATACATCCCTCAGCACAAGTATGTGTCATCTCATCTAAGGGAACTGAAACTAGAGATACCCTTCCTCTCATAGAGGCTTCTTTACTATCTGACGTCCCATTAGTCGCAAAACTCCTCCCTCAGGAATCCCCTGAGAAATCTCTAGCTCCACCTATTCTCGATTTCACCCTTCCTCAAGGGAAAATAAAAGTTTGGGAGACAATCCCCCAAGCCATCACTCAAATCCCCTTCTTTTACCCCCCACCAGGCATACAAGCTTTCTAGGTATCTGTAACTCTTACCCTTCCCAATATGGTGCTGGCTATTCCAGTATGGTATCTACACCCACCTGCGATGGTCCCTCAACCATCTCTCCCTCCCCAACTCGAGGGAATCCTAATGAAAATTTCGATACTTACTGCAACCACACCACCCTCACCCCCACTTTCTATCACCACCACTATAGTTGGGGGGAGAAGGAAGAAGAAACATCCCACTGCTCCTCTTCCCCCCTAAGTTCAACCTCCTTGTGCACTGTGTGAGAAAGAAGGACACCCCACCAATCGATGTCCTTCTCTCCCCGAGTTACGCAATCTGATCCTACCCCCTGAGTGACAACAAACACGCTTAGTACTACCACCACGTCCCCTACTATAGGTATCAAAGGGATGCAAACCAAATTCGCATGATCCATCTGTTTCGAGTACGGCCATTACACCCACCATTTCCCCATGCTCCCTCAGTTTTGCTAGACGCTAATGGAAGTACGCCAGAGCTTTCAGCAAGAACCCTCTCCATCTACATCATCAAGTACTCAGGTCACTAACATTCATTATGTCATGAATTCAGTCAATGAATGAATGAGATTCACTTTCTCTCTCTATGACTCACTTGATCATTTCACATACTAGTGTCCTGCGATCATTTAATACAGACGCTACCAAATGACCCTTATTCAAAATCCTCCAGTCACCCCACCTCCCATGATAAAAGTGATCACCCCCACCCCCTCTCTTGATATTGTTCACATTATATCTCCTAAGGTTGAGGCACTTCCCACTCCTCCATGGTTCATGGATAGCTTGTATGAGTGTTTTCCCCCAAATCGCCCCAATTTTCCGCTTCATTTCCCCACGAAAATTTTATGCCCAACCACAATTTTTAACCCACAGTATCTTGATATTTGGTTCATGTCAAGCGAACCGTCGAAACTTACTTACGTCACCCCCTCTACATCTTCTCCACCTGAAGAAAGTCGTCTAGTGACAGTCACCAACATTAATTCCCTATATCCCCTATATTCTCGCATATTCCACTGCGATGAAGATATCCTTGAGGAACTAACTACACCCGATTTCCCATGGAATGCACTCCATCAAAAAACGCTCTTTCTTTCATAAGAAGCCTTTGCACCTCCTAAACACAAGTCCATATACGCAATCGAAACCAAATATTTTATACCATCAGGGCATATAGATTGGTTCAATAACCCTATCCCTGCCACCGACGCTTTTGAAGAAGGCAACATGGCCAACATTTCCCCCACCGTCAAAATCAATATTTTCATCAAGCACGGAATCATAGAGGAAATCACCATAGGCACCACATGC
>SNQJ01S0218435.1:0-15301 GCA_010110895.2 Picea sitchensis
GGGAAAATAAAGGTAGTATTTTGGTTGAACAACTTGTCAATGATAAGAAATTTTCTAGTGGATTTAACTCTAATAGTGGATTTAATTACTATGGGGGTCCTAAATTCAACTTTCCCAAGATTTAATTAAAGAATTTTGATGGAACAAAGGTCTTTACCTAGGTGAACCAAATAGAAGAATATTTTGAATTGCATAATATTATGGATGATAAGAAAATGATTCACATAACAACCTTGAACTTTGAGATAAAACCATATCAATGGTATCAATGGGTAGTTGAAAGGAAGCCCCCTTTTTATCATTATACTTGGGGTCTATTTACAAGATACTTAAAAGCACAATATAGGAAAATTTGGGAACATGACTACTTCAATCAATTGACAAGAATCAAGCACTTAGGTGATATTAAATATTACAATTCAAAATTTCAGGTATTGGCAACAAGGGTGGATAACATAAGCGATGATCATTTGTTGGATGCTTACATGGGTGGATTAAAAGAAGACATTAAACATAAGCTTTTCTTAAGACATCATGCTTGAATATTATGGAAGCTATGCAATCTAATCATCATATTCAAGTCAAAAATAAGGATACACACAAGTCTACCATTGGAACATACACATGAAGCAGAGATCGTTATGGGGTTCATAAGACAAGCATACCTCAATCGACAAGGTTGACACCTCATCAATTGAATGAAAGAAGAGAAAATGGACTATGTTTCAATTGTGACAACAAGTATAGTAAGAAACCTAAATGCAACGAGGAAAAAGTATTGTACAGAGACAATGAAGAGGAAGAAGATCAATAATTGGAACCATCTCAATATCTAGAGATAGAAGAGACTACTCCAACGATATCTTGTCATGCATTGGATGACATTAATACTCCACAAACCCTCAAGATAGAAGGATATATCAAAAAGAAAAAGGTAATAGTGTTGATTTATTCTAGTAGTACACATAACTTCATCAACTACAAATTAGCAAAAGATCTCAATTGCTTTGTATATCCAGCACCAAAGTTTCAGGTAATGATTTTAGATGGAGTTACCACAAATTATTCTGGGAAGTGTCATAGTATTAAGATCAACATGGGGGAGTATTTATTGCATATCCCCACGATTTCCATCAAAATGGGTGGTGTTGATGTTGTATTAGGAGTCAAATGGTTACAATCATTGGAAATAGTGGCCCTTAATTTTCAAGATTTTTTAATGTTATTTTCCTCACAAGGAAAGAAAATTGAGCTTAAAGGCATTTAAGAGAAACCCTCTAAAGTGATAAGCTCTAACAACATGTAAAAATTATTCAAAAAGGGACAGGATGGTGTAATTGCACAATTGTGCTCACTAGATGTTCAAACATCTATAGCCTTTACTCCAATGGATCTCCAAAATGTTATCGACAATCATTCCAAGTTATTTGGAGAGATTCCTAAGGGTCTTCCACCTACTCAAGATCATGACCATGATATTCATTTGCGACTAGGAAGTATAAATCTAATCTTCCATGTTTCTTGCTTAAAGAAGATAATTAGTGACAAGATCCCAATTCAAACTATTTTATCACAAAATAATGGAGAAGGGAAAATCATACTATAACTAGAAACAATCCTTGAAATAGGGATTAAGAGCTTGTGAAATCGAGCAATTATTGAGTACCCCATCAAATGGAAGAACCTATGAGTGGAAGAGGTGGCATGCGGAGATGATTTCTTCATGCAGACAAAACCAATGTTGTCAAGTGTTGAGGACAACACTTGTTTGAAGGGGAGGGGCATGTTAATCTCTAGAAAAAGATCCATACAAAGCCCCATGTTCTGTACAAAACCCCTTACTAATCCCTAGATATTGAATTATTGCATTTCTAGTGTTATATTTGCATGTTGGCTAGAACCCTTCATTGCACCCTTTCATTACAATTATACCCTTTCTCTCTCTCTCATATATATATATATATATATATATATAACAAGGAGACTTAGTCTTAGGATCATCTTTTTTCATCTCATATTGCATTCTGAATTGGATATATTGTAAAAGGAGGTTTCACCGTTGAAGTGGATTGTAATCATTGACTTTTTATCATTTTTTAAGGCATTAAATCATAACATAGACCATTTTTTTTTATAGAGGACAAAGTTTTTTGAATAGACGACATAGATTTTCGGGTTAAGCAACTCGTAAAAGGGAAAGCTAAGGACATCGAAGGCTTTCAAGTATAAATATAAAAAATTTGAGGCTCTATCCTCATCCCTCACATCCACAAGCTCTTCAATTAAATAGCAACAAAGGAAGAATTCCCTAAACCCTGGACTCCAAGCCTCATTGTACCTATTTTTAAAAGTGGGGATAAAAACAATCCCTTCAACTATAGGGCCATTATGATTAGCCTGATTTTAGCCAAGTTATATGGAATTGTTTTGGAAAGGAAGTACAATGTATGGCTAGAAAGTCACAAAAAAAGAGCTAAAGGCTAGGTTGGATTTATGATCTATCATTCAACTATGGACCACCTTATTATTCTTAGGATCGTCGTGGAGGAATGTCACAATAATAAAACCAATATCCTATGTTGTTTCGTTGAATTTAGAAAATCTTTTGACATAGTGCACATGACTAACCTTTGGAATAGGCTAGAAGAGACAAAAGTTACTCTCAAGTTGAGAGCTACTGCGATAAGGTTGTACGAGAACATTATTTCCAAGTTTAGGAACATTGAAGGCTATCCAGACGAATTTAATTGTAATATAGGTGTTAAGCAAGGTTGTCACTTGTCCCCTATCCTTTTTGGCATACAAATTGACAAGTTAGAGGGTTGTTTGGAAGAAGCAAGTTGTGTCATATTGACTCTCATTGGTATAGCCATCATCCTTTTTTTTTACGTTGATGATATTATTCTTATACAAGGAGTCTCTATGATCTTGACAATCTATTAAAAATCCTCTATGATTTCTTCTTTAGTTCGAGTATGACTATTAACACTAACAAAATGAAGGTTATGATAATTAAATCCCAAAATATCACTTATGCTAATTTTGTGTATGATGGCAACAACTTGGAGGAAGTGACTTCATACAAATATCTTGGAATTGATCTTCAACACAAGCTTAATTGTAACTATAGCAAACTATAGCACTGAGAAAAGGATAAATGGAGGGTGGAAATATTATTATGAACTCGAAAATATTTGTAAGTTAGTTGACCTTTTTCTATAGGATGAGAAGAAACTCCTATTTGGGACTCATCACTCTTCTTATTTTATATGGTTGTGAAGTCCGGGGCTACAACATCTCTAGAGAATCACGAAGAAATATTGGGCAAACTCAAAAGCATTTTGTAACTTATAATATCAAATTTAAAGGCAATACACCCAATCCTATCCTCCTCATAGGAGGACAGGAGAAGTGACTCTTTCTCCCCATTGAGAGCACATCTATGACTAAGTACCTAATGTACAAGAACAAGATAAATAACATGGAAGACAAGGGGTTTCCTAAGATTACTTTAAACTTCAGCCAAAACTACTTGAGTCTCAAGTTGGGGTGGCATAAAGATGCCAAATTTCAAATAAATCATTGTGGAATAAAGGAAGATGTTAGTCTACATAATAACGATAATGTTTAAAATATTATTTATCTGAATTTAAGAAAAAAAATGTGGTACATAAAGAATTATACAATAAAAAAATTAAGATAATATAAAGATGTGAACAACCATAATCTAGAAGATCAAAAGTATCTTTCTATTTTGAGTAGCCTAATCAATATTGCCAAAATAAGTACAAATACTCACAAGATCCATATAATCCTCCTCATCATAATTATAAAAGATTTTTTTTTTTTATATAAATGAGATATAGTTTTGTTTATTAAAAAATTTAGTGTTTGATTAAAATCAATAATAATATAATAAAAAAAATCAATTAACAAAATAAATATATAATATTAAAAAAATTAAATTATATAAATTAATATTAAAGATATAAAAGTATATAATGTGAATCAAAGTAAACATAAACTTTTGTTTAGGTAGAAAATACATACAATTCTATACAAACTATTACTAATAAGGAGAATTTCAATGGAAAAAAAAAATAGAATATAAATATTAAAGTATATTATTAGATTACAGAAGATTTAAGAATAATTTCCTTAATTTGATTACAGTAATATCCACTGTACCATGTAATTGAGATGCTCAATTTATCTGTCCGAGCAGATCTAGATTAATCTATTTTTCTACAGTTTAGGAGTCAATGATTAACGTTTATCTTATTAGTTCAAAATATTTATATTTTCTCATATTTATTAGATAGTTGTAGGTTAAAGATTCTATCTATTAAAAAATGTTGGATTTCTAAATTTAAGTAATTATTTTTGTAGAATCCGAATGTTTTAGGAATTTTTCAGTATGCTGAATTTATTTTTGTATTTATGAACAACAAAAAAATAATAATTTCTGTAAATTTTTATCACCAGATTCTAATGAAAAAAACCATTTCATATAACATTTAAATATAATAAGATAATAATAATAATTCTCAATTATATATAAATTAAAATAGTTAAAATAATTTTTTTATCAACATAAAGGTTAAAAATTTAAGATCTTCTAAAATAATAATAATTAATCTCTAAATCTTTATTGACATAGAATTTATCAAGCATAGTTGAGGGATCAGATCCTCTAAATACAACCTGTAATGTTTGTGTCTCAAAATCACTCTTGATACACTGTAAATGAAAACCTTCTTAAATATTTTACACTGTTAGAAATATTTGTCACAGAGATATCACCCTTGATATATTTGGAATTATAATGCATCTACACTGGTACAAACTGAACTTATTCATGCAAGAACTGAATTAGTTTACTCCAGAAGCCATTCCTCAAGTACTGATTAGTTTACTCCAGAAGCCATTCCTCAAGTACTGATTAGTTTACTGCAGAAGTTATTCATAAGTACTGATCAGTTTACTCCAGAAGCCATTCCTCAAGTACAGAAAAGGGAAGATTGCTGTCCATAGTGTTCTCATAACTGTCCATTTGACAGAAATCAATATCGTTAAGAGAAACACCATCATCGCAATAATCGGGCGAAGAATTAAAAGAGGATGCCCATGCTAAGCTTCCGTTATCCGCATCATGCAAGCCTTCTATTTCGCTGCCACATGATATGGGTACTTCTTCTGAACACTGAGAACTTTGGCACTGTTTGCCTTCAAGAGGATTTGCTGTTGATGGGGGCTTTATCTCTTTCGGAGAGGATTTCTTCCAACCCTCCAAGAGTTTCGATAAATTCTCCAGGCTGTTTGCATATGATGAACTCGAAGTTCTCTGCATACGCATTGAGTCAGACGTTATTTCACTGCCTTGCAGGCTTGAAGAAGGGTCCTGCAGGCTTGAAGAAGGGCCCTGTATGCTTATGGCTTCAAACAAGGCCTTCTTTGCATTATTCATATCAGTTTGAAGCTTTGTTTCCCATTGACCTTTAGAACGACGATAATAATCTGATGAAAACGATGATTGTCTGACAGAATCACGAGTGAACTCATTGCCTGCAATCTTCTGTGTTTGCTGTTTGGTTTTCTTCAAGTGGGTATTCCAATGGTTTTTTATGTCATTATCTGTCCTCTGAGGAAGATAGGAGGCAATGGCAGCCCATCTGCAAAACACAATCAGACAAGAATTTTAGTATGTAACATCTCTGTTAATTTTAATTATGGTCAAATAAATAAATTTAGAATCTAGTTGTGGTCAAATAAATAATTTTAGAAGGAATAATGGGCTTTAATTATGGTCAAATGAATAAATTTAGAAATAATAATAGGTGTAAATACTGAGGCAAGGTATGATTTTGGAGATTACAGTAATAATAGGTTCTCAGGATAAGTTAAGTTGTTGTTATATGTCTTCATCTGTCAGTTATATGTTATTAGTCTAGAGGTTACTTCAATATAAATACAAAAAGTTGTAGTTTTTATAGTTAGTTATAATGTTGTTTGAGTTTTTTTTTAATATATATAAAATATTAAAACCATAAATTTTTAAAAATCTTTAAAATAGATACTTCACCAATCATAAAAACAAATATAATTAATTTTATTTTTTTTGAAAATTTGATTTTTAATTAACTTCCAATCTTATCATCTTCCTTGTTTTTCTAATATGTCAATTTGATCTTTAATTAACTTGCAATCATATCTTTGTTTTTCTTATATTTCAATCAGTTTTTCTAATATGTCAATTTGATCTTTAATTAACTTGCAATCATATCTTTGTTTTTCTTATATTTCAATCAATCATATGGCTATGAAAAAGACTTCTATCAAGCAGTCAATAGCCACCTAACAGAGCATTAATTACTGCATAAAATTGTGTATACCTGGTTGGATATGAAGCAATTCAGATCCAACACATAACCCTACTAAACGATTAATACTGGAAAACAGCTTAGCTATTAATCACTCTCTTATCACACTAACCACATGTATATAGTTTATTAAGGACGGGTTTGAATGTCTTTAAAAAAAAATGTCAATTATACACAGAAAGCACCGTGACTATAAGTCAGCGGTGGGAACAGCATAAAGTTAAAATTTTGAACAGTTGTACTTCACGAAATCACGAGGTCCCTTCAGGAAAAGGGCTGATCACACAATGGCAGCTTTGCAATAACAAACTACAGTATATCAGCCAATGCATATGCATGATCAGCTGGCAAAAAATAGCCACCATATATGCAGCTGACACTAAATAATGATTCAATCTCTGCAATCTATTTACAAATACTGGAGATGGATGGAGATACTGAACAAAGCTGGGATTAAAATGGATTTATTCAAAGTACTCGATGCATCTACGAGCTATTAAATTTTCAGTAATGCCATTTCTTATTGAAAAAGCACAAATTAAGTGAATCCAACATTCAGAAGCATGGATTAAAATAAGTAGATTTCAGACTGAACAATTGATCAATCTAGGGTCTGGTTAGACCTCTGGCTTTAATATTCTCAGACAAGGATTGGGTCACTTCTATGAAGATTATCTCAAAACATGGATATATTTCACTCTATTTGATGCTCATGCTGCATAAATGCAATGAGTATGATGAATACCTGTTACCCAAGAGAGCCTGAAGATGAATAATAATCCGGTCTTCATATGGAGTGAAGTTTCCATGCTTGATCCCCGGCCTCAAATAGTTCGTCCATCTTAATCTGCAACTCTTACTGCTTCTCAACAAACCTGCAAATACATATTCATATTCATCCATCACCATGAATCCAAGCCATTAGTATCACAGTATGGCCAATATATATGGTAACATAGATGCATCTTAATCCAACTCTTACTGCTTCAACAAGCCTGCAAATTCATATTCATCTACCTATCACCACAAATCCAAAGCATCAATATCACAGTATGAACACTATATATAAATTATAACATAGATGCAGCTTAATCGAAAATCCAAACCACAGATTAAACAGCATTCATACCAGTACGTGCAGGAATCAATCTCCAATTCCCCTGTCCGTGTTCTTGAATATAAGACACCAGTGCAATATCTTCTTCTGGAGTCCATGGACCCTTCTTAATTGCAGCTTTATCACAGATTGGAGGTCTCACCATCTTCGAATCCTCTGTGTATTATTCTTACACAAGTCTAAGAATAACAAGTCTTGAGTTCTGAACTCACAGAGATGGGTTCGTTCAGAACAGAATAGCTGCACATCCCATACCTGCTTACAAATCTGGGCTGGATAAATATAATAGCTCACCGAATAGCATGGCCATAACGAGATCCTGTACCTGATTATACATTTTAAGGGGAAACCCAATTGGCAACATTTATGAGTGTGAACACTTGACTTATTGCCGAATGAGTCCATAAAACCACTTTCGGGGGGCCCTTCTCAAGGTACGGTCTCGGAAGCTTTCTGTTCGGGGGGACCTTCTGAAGGTACACTCTCGAAATGAGTCCGGAAAACCCGTCGGTGATAAGCATTTCATCACGGGAAGGGTGGAGAGTGTTGGCCGTATTTTACGGTTTACCCGTCAAATTCCAGCCCCGGTAGAGTATACTTTCTACAATTCTGGGTGGCTCGAAAACGTTGAAAAGACTTTCTACAATTCTGCGTCGCTCGAAAACTTTGAAAAGACAATTGCGTTTTACATAAAAGCGCCTGGTTGAAAAGCTAATTCCTTTTCATTCGATGTGAAAGCGTTGAATATAAAGGCCATACTTTGAAATCGACGAAAAAACCTCTGCAAATTTCTACATAAGACGGCCTTTGATTTTAACTCTTAAGACGGCCTTTGATTTTAACTCTTAAGACGTCCTTTGGTACACGAATGGGCTCAATGACTTTATGGTAAAAATGTTAGACACGCCAGAAGATTGGAGTAATGAAGTTTAAGAGATATTTGTTATTAAAGTATGAGTTGGAGTAATGAAGTTTAAGAGATATTTTGATATTAATTATATTTCTTTATTTATAATTATAAATGAAAAACCACATAGCTTTGAAATTTCCAAGGTTGCAATTTGTAATAGTAATGGTGAGGATGATACACTTAAAACCTAATCTTATGGAAGAAAATAATATTAATATTTTTTATACTAATACATGACAAACCTACAGAAATCTATGATGATATTCATGAGATACTTCTTATTGATAAGGCACATAAACCCCTATACAAAGAAGCAAAACATGCCTTTTTTATGATATTTTGTTGTTGGTTAGATTCAAGGTATTGAAATATATTTCAAACATGTGAATGCCACAAATAGTAAGACATATATAATGATTCTTTATGTAAATATAACCTTTTTGTCTATATTTTTTATAATTGTAATAATTATAGTGTAGCATCTACTATTTAGTACATTACTTTAAATTTTTTTTAGATTGTGAGGTGTTATTCTCTACCACCATCATGCTATGAATACTATGCCCTTATTAACAATGTAGGAATGAAGTATTAAGATGAATTTTTTTATTGATTGTATCATATATTATGGAAAACATGCAACAAATGAAATTCTCTAAATGTGAAAGTAGTAGATATCATACTAATTAGGTAACAAATAAGGTACTTCACAAAGTTCTTCATCATATCTTCATAATTCCATATTTTCAATGATTATTCAAGTGGAAAAATATAGCAAAACTATGGATTATTATGAATGGAAGAGAAGTGAAGATGACTTTATGTGAATGTATACAAATGGTTATGCATTTAGGAGCATCGAGGAAAGATGCCCCATTTTTAAAGAAAAACCTCATAATGTTAAAATTTCATTGAAAGCTAATGGTGTCAATATGTTTGAGAGCTCATATTGATTTATTTAATTTGACTAGTTTTATTACAAACAATAACCTTCCTCACTGGGTGTCAATAAATGAAGAGCACTCAATGTTCACAAGAATTGTTCTAGCTATTTATTTTGGGGAATATTTACAACATTACCAAATTTATTTTATTGTTTGTTACAAATTTTGTATGTACAAGGAATTAATTATTAGTGTTTTCAAATAAGCATGTAAGTACCAAGTTAGACATACAGATGTGTACCTTGAGACTTTTATTGAATTTGTTTTAAAGCTATAGGTTGACATCACTATGCATAACACCTCCAAACCAGTCGAGAAAAAATGATTTCAATTCCATTGAATACTTACATGAAGGATTCATGATGCCTTCTAGCAAACACATTTTTGTAGTATGTAAAGATAAATTTAAATCTATATATCCTCTATTTATTTCATGTATTTTTTTGAATATTTTGGTATTTTAGCAATATTATTTTAAATATTGCAAGCGTTGGTTGTAAGACAGGTTGTTGGACAGATCAGTTTGTAGGTTACAGCTCACGAGTCTGGAATAGGTACAAGTAGCAGGAAACAGGCTGCAAGTTTGAAGTTGGGATCATCCCAATGGATAGGCTACTAGTATACAGAGTTCTTTGGTGCCTCGCAGGGAGGACGTCATTCCCTTTGGAGCCAGTGTTATCACCATATAAATTTTACATCAATTTATGGGTGATTTTGTAGCGCTTTTGACGCATTGACCATTTTGTAGCGCTCTTGAGGTTTTTCTCTTTTCATAACGACAAATAGCCAAAATGATGATAATTCCCTTGATTGTTAATGGAAAAAGTTTGAATTGGGGGCCCGGAAGAGTCTCCTGGACATTGTTATATTTATGATAATTAACACAGATTTCAGTGTATAAGTACAAGACGTCATCCCTACCAGAGATTCAAGTACATGGTGCTTTGATGTATGTCTTCTTTATTATGTGAATGTGCAATTATGTCCTTTGTTTACCATATATATGTCTGAGATCCTTTGATATTTGAACTGAAATTTATGTTTGGAATTCATCCATTTGTTAGATGCTCCAACATATACAATTTAAGTATTCTTTCATGTTATTAGAATTGCATGTCCATAATTCATCCTGAGACAAATGCTCTGTTCATAACAATTTGTCACTATATTCATTCAACTAAATTTATATTAGAAATTCATCCATTGTTAGATGCTTATGATAAAATGGGTTGTTTATTTCATTCTTTCTACATACTACAATGATCACTTTCACTGACAAGTACCATTCACCTTTCCTTTTCTTCCTGGGACATCCTACCACCAACCATTGAAATTCATTCTATAACTCAGGTTTTAACTCCATGCCCAATGTATTCTATCTCATCCCTGCCATAAACTTTTCACAATATATCCTCTTCTAATCTTAATACCTAGCCTAAGAACTTGAGACCATCAGTTACCCTAGTGGCTGAAAATTTCATAAAGAGAGAGCCCTTTATGGGTTGGAAGAGCTAGCTTCTAGCCTCAAGTTGGTTTTTGGTTACCTCTGTGACTTGCCTCCACAACCAAGGAAAATTACAGAGTGATAACACCACCAACAACAAAAAAACATAAATTATGCACACATTATTGACACATGATTTACCCTGTGTAATGGACCGATCTCCTAAAGAAATAAAATATAAAATTTACCTAAATACTGTTAAATTTCAAATAACCATTGATTTATAATATAGGGAAAATTCAATAAAAATTACTTAACTTATAGGAGTAGTGAGAGGTGAGGAACTTACCTATGATGAAGAAACCTAATGTACCTAAATCTAGTGACTTAAAAAATGTAGTGATACCCTAATCATTGATGTGACAAGACACAAAAAAAAAGTGGGGGATGATTTTCCACCCAACCATAAACCTTGCTGCTTTATTTCTTCAGCAACAAGTCACCCTCGATTCCTCAATCCATTACTATTCCAACTCTTCTTAGCCTTGTTCTCCAATTTCCCAAGCAAAAAATGATATCCTTTTCTCCTTCTTCTCTGTCCTTATATAGAATCCATCCATGGTCAAGAACCTTATCCCTAGGATCCATTATTTAATTCTTTATTATATTTTAGGGTTTTTCCAAAGATTATTGTTGTTACTTATTTTTACCATTTTCTTTTATTACCCAAATATTTATTTTCAAGTACTTATTATGATGCCTTTACGTTCATTATAATACTTCTATATTATTATTATTTATTTATATATTTAATAATAATATGGGGCATCACATACTCCCTCCTTTTAAGTAAATTTGTCCTAAATTTAACATTAATTATCTTACTTATAGGTTTTTAATTCTCTCCCTATATCTTCCAAAACACCCTCTTTTAACTCCCCATATCTTCCACAACACCCTCTGCTAGACTATTATAAATCCACCCAGGTGACTACAGTAGGAATCGAAAGTCCACATCACAACACTGGGGAAACAAGAGTACTCTCTAGCTTTCTTCATGACTTTCGGAGCCAGGCTTAAAGACTCACAATCTATCTGGATCCCCAAGGCTCAAGACCTCATCTTCCTAAGCATGCATTTGGTATAGTACTCATGTACACCGGGCATATTAAAATTATGACCTCAACTCCCTTCACAACTACCAGGTACAAGCCCCGTGCATCGAAGTCCAATCTTATAACACTAATGACGAGAAAAAATCTAGCCATTCTTTGGGACTTCGACATCACAAATCCAATATAAGGGATAAGAATTATTGGCATAAGAAGTAGATCGATTTGTCCCCGTCCTATTTGAAAAAAAAAAGATAATAGAGCAATAAAATAAAAATAGATGTGGAAATAAAACACATAAGATACACATTACAATAGAGACATAGATATATGTGGTTCACCCAGTGTGGGCTACGTCCACCAAAGAAATTGTCAGGTCCTTCCTTTTTATTATCTAGAAAATGAAGGCATATAACCTACAACACACCCGTTGTAGCTTCCTCTTCTTTCTCTGACAATATCCTTTCTCATAATACAATATTCACTCACATCCTTAGTCACAATACAATGCCCTCATATAAAAAATGGGTTTCCTTTTTGGGTGGAAAACCTAACATAACTTCTACCATCAGATTTGCGACCTTCTAATGAATGGTCTAGATTGACTACGAAATTACAATATTTTGAAGGAAATTTTCCCTAAATTTTCCTCATGGACCCACAATTATTTATTTATTTATTTTCAGTTTCTAAATCCAACTTACCAGTGTGCCACATACAATAAAAACATACCATGTGGTGCTCCTCCTGTTATCTTTATCACCTTCCATATATGAATCAACATATCCATGCAGAACAATGTTTGAACCTCCAAAACATAATGCATGAGTATTAGTATCTCTCAAATACTTGAGAATCCACTTTACTTCCTCCCAATGTTCTTTACCTGGATTGTTCATATACCTTCGCACAACTCCCACTACATGTGCAATATCTATTCTTCTGCACACCATCGCATACATTAAGATGTCAACTGTTGATGAATAATGTGCCCTAGAAATGTATTCTATCTGCTCCTCTATCTTGGGACACATTTCCTTCATTAATTTGAAATGGTTGGCCAAAGGTGTACTAACTCGTTTTTCATTTTGCATTCTAAACCTCTCCAACACATTCTCTATGTACTCACCCTGAGGCAATGCCAATTTGTGATTTTTCTCGTCTCTTGTTATTCTCATACCAAATATTTTATTTGCAACACCCAATTCCTTCATGGCAAATGAATTAGTTGATTTCCTTTTGAGCACATTTATATCCTGCATGTTATACCCTGTAACAAGCACATCATATACATACAATAGAAAGATATATAGCTTTCATTTTCTAGCCTCTTAAAATAAACACAGTGTTCAGAATGACATCTACTATAATCTTGTTATGTCATAAACCTATAAAACTTCAAATACACTTCCTTGGAGCTTGCTTTAGGCCATACCATCTCTTCTTCAACTTGCATACCAACTTTTCCTTCTCTTTGACCTCATACCCCTATGGCTGCTACATATAAATCTCTTCCTCCAAATTCCCATGGAGAAATGTTGTTTTTACATCTAACTATTCAAGATGCAAATCTTATACTGCCAAAAGACTTAAAATAGTCCTAATTGAAGTCATTTTAACAATGGGAGAAAATATTTAATCAAAATATATACCTTTCTTTTGTGAAAATCCCTTTACAACAAGTCTAGCCTTGTACTAGTTTTTGCCATCATATTCTTCCTTCAACCTATAAACCATCTATTCTGAAATGTTATTTTTCCTGTAGGAAACTGAACCAAGTCCCAACTCTAGTTATTTACCAAGGAGTCAATTTCTTCTTTCATGCCCTGATCCCACTTCTTTTTAGTCTCTACCTGCATTGCCTCTTTGTTGTGCTACTTAAATGTTTAGTATAATGCACTCATTAATTATCAATCCGGGATTCGTAATCAACAGAGTTACAAGACACCAGTAAGAAAGGTAATTCTAATGCCATGAGTATAGAAATATTCTAGATTATGCATGCTGGAAACAAAGCAAACTAGCAAATCAAAACACACTTTGGTTGTCTTTCACAGATAGGCTATCTACTCCATTATGGCACATGCAATTATGAGATGGAGTTCTTTTGAAATATCAACTCTGCTATCTGACCCAAAAAACTTACTATGCAATCACACTTCTGAAAGGGAAATCACACATCAATCATCAAGACATAGCATGGGTAGTTCAATAGTTAATATAGTGAGTATGTTGTGGTTCATAATGTGCTATTGTGAACTTCACTAGTTCTCCTTCAAATATGTTTGACTACTGCTGCCAACATTCATGTCCATGAAACAAAATCCAATTCATGAAAAACAAAACCAAAGCATATGCAAAACAGGGTAAGTAAAGATCTCTAAGCAATCAAAACCTAAACTGAATTATACTACTATTATCTGAAAGGATCAAAGCTTTAGCTAGTTTAACATTTATACTATTGAAATTAACTTCTAACACTAATCTATAATGATGATGACCTTTGTTGGGAAGTGGTCCCTTGCCGCTTCAACAGGTCAGCAACTGGAGTCTATAGTAAGCTTGCTTTCAATCCACACATTACTCTTACTCAAACTTCAAAACATAGAATTAAACTATGCTAACAACTCAACTCACATTTATTTATAAATGATCAAGACATGGAAATAAATGACATCCTTCTATTAAAATTCAACTCAGAATCTGTTCTACAATATGTAACGTTGTTTCACATGCTGTGTTATACTAGCTCTCTACTACCTCCACCATCCTTGCCATGACTATTTAAACAGTCTTAGTCGTGAAACACATGGAGGTGAAATCTTTAGCAGATCAATCAATTGTCAAATTTATATATTCGGTTACATATTTTAAGCTTCATCCTCATGACACGAAGTGTATGAGGATGAGGCAATAAACAAACGAGCTTATCATAGCCTTGCTAGAGCTTTGATGATTACACAAACATCCAACAATTATCTTTGGTACAATCTGGAGCTAAACTTGGTATATCTTGCTTCCTGTATTGGTACTGAATCGTGACAGGTGAGATTTGGTAAATGGTACCAGATCCGAATAGTACGCAAGTGGTTGGTACCAGAATAGAAAAGTCTGTGGCTGTTGGTACCATATCGCGACAGTGAATGGTTCGGTACCGGATCTGAATGGAAGGTGTGCTTGGTACCAGATTCAGACAGTGGCAATCTGGCGCATAAGTACCGGATCGTTGAGCTGATACAGAAATGTTGGAATCATCTAGAGGTCAAAGGTTACATGTGGCAATTTAAAACATTAGTACATGAAACATTTAGTCTCCTAGCTCAATAAACCACAAAATGCATGAATTCAATTATACTTTACCTTATGACCTCATCAATGGCTAATGGTAGTGTTC
>SNQJ01S0218436.1:0-15301 GCA_010110895.2 Picea sitchensis
GGGAGAAAATCCTATAGTATTTCTCCAGGTAGTTCTGTAGGCCCACAGTGCTTCAAGGAGCCTATAGGACCAATCCTTCCTACTTTCCTTCACTGTTTTTGTGAGAATGGCTTCTATAACTTTGTTTGTGCTTTCCACCTATCCATTGGCTTGAGGGTGGTATGGTGTAGTCATTCTCTACTGAATATGATGTTTCTGAAGGGTGGCTTTGAACCCATGAGAGTTGAAAGGAGATCCTCCATCTGTAACTAGTTGTCTGGGCATTCCAAATATGGTGAAGATGTCTTTAAATAAGAAATCTATAACTGCTTCTTCAGTTTCTCTTTGAAGTGCCTTGGCTTCCACCCATTTGATCATGTAGTCTATGCAGACTAGTATGTAAACTTTTTGATTGGACGGAGGGTTGATGGGTCCTATGAAGTCTAAGGCCCATATTTCAAATGGTTCAAGTACTACCTGGGGGTTTAATGGAATTTCATCTCTATGATTAGGTTGGCCTACTCTTTGGCAGCTATCACAAGCCTTGACATATTTCTTTGCATCTTTAAAGAGTGAGGGCCAATAGTACCCCATCCTTAGAATTTTGTGTGATGTTCTTTTGTCAGCAAAATGCCCTCCACAGGGGCCATGATGACAAGCTTTCAATAGATCATACACCTCATCTTCTCTAATACACCTTCGAATTTCTTGATCAGATCCTATATGAAAAAGGTACCCATTTATCCAACTATACCGAGCACTTTGATGAATAATACTTTTCTTCTCTCGGTAGGATAGATGTGATGGTAACTTCCCTGCAACCAAGTAGTTAGCAATATCTGCATACCAAGGTGAGTGAGCAGAAACTGCAAATAAATATTCATTAGGAAAGGAATCATCTACTGGGGTATCATCATCAGGTGTCAATCGAGAAAGAAAATCAGCAACTACATTCTCTTTTCCTGGTCTATCCACAATTGTAATATCAAATTCTTGCAATAATAATAGCCATCTGGTGACTCTAGCATTTGTAATAGGTTTATTCATTAAGTACTTGATGGCTGAGTGATCAGTATGGAAAAAAGTAGAATAGCCAGTAATGTAATGTCTAAATTTATTAATTGCATAAATTACTGCTAAGAATTCCTTCTCGGTGACTGTGTAATTAAGTTCAGCAGGGGTCATATTTTTCCTGATGAAATATATAGCATAAGGGAGGTGATCTTCTTCCTGTCCCAAGACAGCTCCTATAGCAGTGTCTGAAGAATCAGAGGATATGTGAAAGGGAAGTGTCCAATCAGGTCCTCTAAGGATAGGAGCTGTATGTTATCACTGAAATTTCGTCCGCACAGGGCAGCAAGAACCCCGCATCGTCAACACAGGACTGGAGTCATTCATGACACAGGATTAAATCCTCAGCATTGAAAAAGGGTCAAAAAACTATACAAATGATCAAAAATTGCAAGGGTACCAAGGCACACATCCTCACGGCGTCTTGTCTTGACGTAACAACTTAGATACAAAGGCAGCCGCAGGGGTTGCATAAAGTGCGGTTTGTTGGGAGAAAAACCAGCCGCACAACTAATGATGCATTTATTGGGGTAGTCGTCTTCCCAACCATTAATGGATCGGCTCCCAAATTGATTTGACACGCAAATCGAGCTCAATCCTCATGGTGGGTGGTCAAAGGGAACCTAAGTGTGCCCTAAAGATCCCCTTTTCACATTCAAAGAGGCCACATAATAACCAATGCTTGGCTATAAAAAAGCCATGAAGGAACATTATTTTCACAAGGAATTCTTTTTGTATTGTTATGTTGTTGATATTGCTAGAGACTCATTCCTTGGCAATGAACATGAAAATCGACACCATTTCATACATGCTTTCCACCTCCCACTAGAATTGGATAAGCGGAGTTCTTTCACCCACACTTTCATCTTTTTCTTTGTAAAGAGAGAAATGGGTTGGGGGCCTCGAGAGCCTTCCATTGGAGAGGAAGGGACCCAAGTCCTCTTTTCTCCTTTGTGTATCTTTTAGTTCACCCATGGATCCGGTTTATACATTGGTGATATTGGTCCATTTACATTTGTTTTTTCATTTTCTTTTTTTATGCCATAGTTTCATTTTGGTTTTTGTTTAATTCTTGTTTCTAACTTTTGTAGTTTCCTTTTCCTAACCTTTACCTTCAGCATTTGTCATGCCCTAACCAATTGGCCGGAGCATCATAAGTACTCTCGGTACTCATCAAATGACAAATAGAGTACAAGCAGTTAAGCGACCATACTGGGGAGTTTATTATAAATTCCTCCCTCATTTGGGACATTTGCTTTCCTTCGATTTCATTAACTACGGGTTCATAAGCATTACTCGCCATTGCTTACCGATGAAATTCATCGAATTGGAGAGAAATCCATCCAGTTTTTTCTGGACTTTTTGTTATTTCAGTGTAGGTATTCCAGCCCCCAGGCGCACTTCGGGCGTGCGTGCGCTTTTCTTTTTAGTTCTCTCTGCGTGCAGGTATCGCTATCGCCTCGTCCACCACAGAGGCCGCATACCTATCATCTCTGTCCACCACAGGGGAGGCCGTTAGACTCAAATTTGCATTGTAAGCTCTTAGATGTGGGAAAATCATTTCCTTGATGATATGCATGCTCTAAACGCACCATAGACCCCTCAACTTATAAAGGGAATAATCAAGCAACAGAGCACTTAGGTGGATAAAATTCATTTTTCCCTTATTTTGCTTCCCGATACATGGATGGCTTGCTTTGGTTTATAAATCTGAGTTGAAACATCAATCTTAAATGCATCTAAACTCACATTCGGGACTTAAAGTTGCAAGTAACAATCTTGGTATGCTCTTCTCTTGAGCCATTGAGCGATCTTGAGAACCGGAAAAGTTAGAAACAATCTCATCTCCCATAACAAAATTTCAAAACTTTTTAGGAGAGAGGACAAAGGCCCTTTTGGAACCCCTCTTAGTTTCATTTTGCCAAACACCTTCTTCGTAACGGGCCCATACATGCTTACATGTCAACAAAGCTAGAATAGTGTTTGAATTTTTGCTTTCTTAGATCAGAGAGAAAACTAGGAGAGTTAAAAAGTTGTAGCTTGAATTTACACATGCCCACATGTTCAATCTAGGCTAGTTTCAGCTTTTCTAGATTAACTCACAATGGGAGATAAGGGATAGTAGCGGACCACAATGTCCACATGCTAGTTTCCTAGGGCTTTTAAAATTCCGCCAAGGTTGTACCCGATGACACCTAGTTGATTTAGGTAATCAGAACTCTTGTAAAGGACCAAGTGATGTCCACATGTTACAAGGTGACATCTAAATAACTAAAATTTGGTACACTTTTTCACACACAAAAGCCACTTTTGAACTCACATAGCCTCATCTCGGCGTGGTGGCCTAAGTGAGTTTCCTCAGGTTTGAAACTTCTATATTTTCTTGAGTTAGTATCCACTCCCACTTTGCAATCAAATGGGGTTGGTTTCACCCCGACCTCCTGAAAACAATTTCATCTAGAATTTTTCTAAACAACTCACTAAGTTGTTGTCCACAGGAGGTGCCAAAATAAATTTTACAGGTCTAGGTGGAACCCCGGTGAGCGTCAAGCCAACCCCGTCACTTCCAGTTCTCTAATTTCAAACCTTAAAGTTGGCGAAAAATAGGAGCTTTTAAATCCTCAAGTCCGGCGTTCAATCACCATAAAGATACCATTGAAGTCGAAGGCGAGGTCGGTGTTGTCGCGTCCTTGAGGCACCTACTCTTGGGCCGGGATCCATCCCGTGACCATTTTCTTAGGCCGAAAATCTAAATGCAGCACTTGGACGTGAGGTACCTAGAGACCAATTGTGGGACATCTACCAATTGGCGTTGTGAACAATCGCGCCTTGATGATTAGTTTTGTGTATTGGCTATTGGGGTATCATGACTCTATTTCAGGATGTGCACCCTCTACCCGTCATTATAACCAATTATTTCATTCTTCACTAGTGTCTGTAGGTGACAGACCACTTGTTGAGAACTATTGGAAGATCGGGTGCTATTTGAGAGGAAGGGCCGTTACGTCTTCTAGGACATGGGCATTTTCTTTCTTTTTGATTCCCCAGCGGACAAAACCCTCTTACCCACATATATGTTCTTTCTCACTTGTGTATGATGCACATCTGATTACAGTTTGACTTTGGTACATATATTGTGTAAACGTGCACCAAAGACTCTTGGTTCTATATTTCTCTCACCACTTGGTGCACACATTTACACAACTAGTGCGACATATGGGAACCACAGAACCCTCGTCGTTCCTGACGTTTGCTCAATCTCCCACCTATCTTGAGAGTATCTGGTCGTATTCGTTCACACACTCCTGTGAGTGCTACCACCCTAGGATCATCTTTGCTTGGTTCGTTCACACACTCCTGTGAGTGCTACCGTCCTAGGATCATCTTTGCTTGGTTCTACCTTACTTGGGTCCACTTCCCAAGGTCATCCATCCTCTAGCTCTCCTTTACATGGAAGCGGGGGACCCACTTCCCCTCAAGGAGGGAGCACCAACCCACCTAGTCCCCATCAAGGGTCAGGTTCGAAACACACCATGGCAGGAGCTAACCCTCCACCCCCACTACAGATGCCATACTTGGCATCTCTCAACATTCCATATCTCACCAAGCTCACTAATGATCCTATATTGCATGACACCACATGGCCTGCGATGCCAACAAAACTTCCCTCAGACATTCCAAAGTTTGAAGGAAAGGCAGGGGATGACCCCGCCAATCATGTCATGACCTTTCACCTATGGTGTTCTTCAAATAGCATCATGGAAGATTCCGTTAGACTGCGTCTTTTTCAACGCACACTTATCGGCCCATTGGCCAAATGGTATGTTGAAGAAAAATCAGGGTCCCACACAACCTTTGAGTCATTAGCCAAAGCCTTCTTGACATTTTTTCAATTACCAATCTGACACGAAAATGGTCTCGAACTACTGTCCAATTTCAAACAGTCCTCAGCCACCCACATCGCTGACCACATTCATGAGTGGCGTAGGCGACGTAGTTTGTGTAAAGCAGAAACCACCAAGCAACAGTGTCTTGACTGGTTTCTTAGATCCCTTGTCGCCCTCCTCGGAAAAGATGTCGCTTCCACCTTCCCTCAATCAGAGGAAGAAGCCATCAGCAAGGCTCAACAATACAACCTCATTTACGCACAGTCAGGCTACTTGTACACAGTACTGCCTGATCTCCCAAAACCTGTGCCATTTGGCCAGCACAAACATGGGATGTCTCATTCAGCAGACGGACTCATAGGGGCCACCACGCACCATAGTCCACAAACCCAACCACCACCGATGTATGGGACACCTCAATACCCACCAGCGTATGGGGGCACTCCTTATTTCCCCCCACCACCTTATCAACATCCATATCCTATGGCCATACCTCCACCCATCAGTGGACCACCACTAGCACCGCCCATACATCCACCTGTTCCCACAAGTAGTGGTACTCCCTCAACATCATCTTATAGTACTAGTGAAAGCACACAGCCTTCCTATGTACCCTATGGATCGGTACCACGACAAAATCCATACTTCCCTTTTCCTGGACCTCCACAACCTATGGCTCCCCCACATCCCAATGCGGGAGTGAATTTTGTTCAACCTTCCGCGGCTCAACAGTACCAGAATTTTGAACAATTAAACACAGCCAACCCAACCCATCCATCACACAATAACAGGAGGAAAGGATGGAATAGGAACAACAACAACCCCGGTCAAGGTGGGAATCAACCCCCACAGCAGCAGCCCACTGGGGGCAACCCGAACCAAGGGAACCAAAACCCCCAGGGGGGCAATAACAATAAATGCCAAGGAAGGAATACGGTTAAAACCATCCACCCTTGTTCTCTTTGTGGCGTGTATGGTCATTACACCCACCATTTCCCCCAGATTGTTGATTTCAAGAGGTTGAAAGACTCTGGAAGAATTCCCCCTTCCCCAGCGCAACCTGCCCCTCAACAGGCACAACAACAATATGCGCAACAACCTCCCGTGGTACTGCAAAATCCTATCCCCCATCAAGGTGTCATAAACACCCAACAGGACACGCAACATCCCGCAGCTCAGGTGAGCCAATATCACCACCCCAACAATCCGGTAGAACGAACGATTCTCCTCACCAGTGAGGAAGAAATCCTTTTGCAAACCCGCAATCGATAGTACCCTCCAACAGCTGAGTCTACTCCAAACCCTTCAGAGACAAACCCTACACCAACGGGACCCCCGTTGATGATCCTTCTCCCTTCTACTGAACCACCATTACGCATCCCTCGTATTCCCCTGCGCAGGAATGTTCACAATCCACAGGCTAGGGCAGCTCATAACTACAACTTGGTAGATGACTTAGCGCAATCCCCAGCTGCCATGTCAGTTTTGGAAGTCCTCCAAACTTGTCCAACACAACGGAAATCATTACTTTCTGCCATGGGAGTAGTCGACCCTGCAGATACTCGACTTATTACCTTCGACCTTGATAACTGCGAACCGCGTCTTCCCTCCGCAGTTGCTATTCAAATACCCGTCAAAATACGGAAAATCACCGTCCATCGGTGTATCATCGATGAAGAGGCATCTACCTGTATCATGTCCAAAACCATATGGAAAAAACTTGGTTCCCCGGACCTCTTACCATCTGCCATCACACTGCGCGCCTATGACGAAAGACCATCATCCCCTGAAGGACTCTTCCAAAATGTCCCCGTAGAACTCGGGGGCAAAACCATTCTCATTGACATTGAAGTTATGGACGCTCAACTCGATTACAATATCTTTTTAGGCCATACCTACATGTATGCTATGAAGGCCGTGGCATCATCAGTCTTTAGGAAAATCATGTTCCCACACAACGGAAAGATTGTGACCATCGACCAAGTCTTGCATTACGAGCCTAACCCATCGGCCAACCTTGATAACATTCTTCCTCTCATTCATGCAAACCAAGACGTCTATCCACTCATCGAGATGGGTCCTGGGATGTTCAAATATCCATCCTTGTTAGGGACATACCATGGAGCACCACCACTCCTTCCCCCTAGCCAAGTATGCGTCATTTCCTCTAAGGAAACTCACACAGAGGATACTCATTCTCCTCAGGAGGCTTCAGTCATTCCTGACGTCTCAACAGTCGCAGTAACCCTCCCACAGGAGCCTCCTGCTCACTCATCGACCCCCGCAGTCCATGAGTCCACCTCCTCTCAAGGGCCTAGTCCCATTTGGGACACAGTTCCCCGCCCCCTCACTCAAATTCCTTTCTTTTACCCACCACCCGGTGTAGAAGCTTTCCAGGTAGCCACAACACTCACATTACCCAATATGGTGTTAGCAATCCCAGTGTGGTACTTACATCCACCTGAGATGGTCCCTCGCCCACAGGTAGGACTCCCCATGACGATTCCTGTCCTCACCCCTACTACCCTCAACACCCCCATACTCCCTACCCCCCCTGCTACGGATGGGGGCAGGAAAAAGACAAAGGAGCCCACATCTCCACTCCCTCCACGCATCTCACCACCATGCACGTTGTGTGACAAAGAGGGCCACCAAACCAATAACTGCTCATCACTACAGGAATTACGGAATTTGATTCCCCCCAATCCAACCCCCACACCACCCATTACTACTGCTACCACTCAACCTTCTAGTCATAAAGGGTTGAAGACCAAATTCGTATGTGCCATCTGTTCTGAATACGGCCATTACACTCATCATTGTCCAGCACTGCCTTGTTTCCGGCAGGCCTTAGCCATCATAAGCCGCGACTTTCAGAACAACCCACGCCCTTCTACATCAGCCACAACACCAATCACCGACATTCGCTATGTCACTACGTCAATCAATGAACGCATGAGATGCCCTTGCTCCCTTTACGATTCATTGGCTCATTTTACATACCAATGCCCGATGATCATTGAATATCAGCAACGTCAATTAGCCCTGCTACGCCGACCCACAGCAGAGGTAATTGACCTGACTTCGCCACTGGCAAATCTACACGTCATTTCTCCCGAGCCCGAGGCACTCCCTATGCCTCCATGGTTCTTAGATGACGTATCTGATTATTTACCCCGTAATCCACCTAACTCTCCTGCCCATTCCTCTACGGAGACTCTACACCCAACCACCGCGGGTACTCCTCAGTCCTTCAATATCTGGTTTATGTCGAGTGAACCCTCTCCCTCTTCCAGCATTACCCCGGTTGTTTCTTTAGCAGGGGGCAACCACACCGTCACTGAGATCACTCCTCATGATCCATTATATTCCCGTCACTTCCAATGCGACGAAGAAATATTGGAAGAACTACAACACCCAGACTCTCCCTGGGATGCACTACATCATCGTGCACTCTTCCTTCCGCAGGACGCCCTCATGCCTCCTGGCCACAATCCCATTTTCGTGGTCGAAACCAAAGACTTTATCCCATAAGGAACGGTCGATTGGTTCAAAAATCCTATCCCTGCACCTGACGCTTTCGAAGAAGGTAATTTGGCCAACATTTCCCCCACCATCAAAATCGACATTTCCATTAAACCGGGCATCGTAGAAGAAATCACCATTGGAGCCGCTTGTACTCCACAGGAAATCACTGCCTATAAATCCCTCTTCCAGGAATTTAGGGATATCTTCGCCTGGTCATACACAGAGATGCCGGGCCTCGATCCATCTATTGTCGAGCATCGCATCGACACCTGGCCTGACATCACACCGGTTCGCCAGAAGCAACGACCGCTACACCCAACCAAGGCCTCGACTATCAAAGCCGAAATTGACAAATTACGTACAGCCGGTTTTATTTACCCCATCGCTTACACTTCATGGGTTTCCAACCCTGTACCCGTCGACAAAAAACAAGGCACCATTCGCGTTTTCACCGACTTTCACGATCTCAACAACGCTTGTCCAAAGGACAACTTCCCAACGCCTTTCATCGATCAGATTATCGACGACTGCGCTGGCCACGAGGCTCTTTCCTTCATGGACGGATTCTCTGGCTATAACCAAATTCAAATTCACCCAGCCGATCAATATAAAAAGGCATTCATTACCCCATGGGGTACGTTTGCATATCGTGTCATGCCCTTCGGCCTCAAAAACACCGGCGCAACTTTCCAGCGGGCCATGACATACATTTTTCATGATCTAGCTGCAATCATTCTCGCCTACTTGGACGACCTCACTGCTCGATCCAAGAAACACACCCAACACCTCGATGATTTACGAGTCATATTTCAACGATGTCGTCGGTACAACATCTGCTTGAATCCTCTCAAGTGTGTGTTCTGTGTCACCGCAGGGCGCCTCCTCGGTTTCATCGTTTCCCAAAGCGGTATTACCGTGGACCCCCTCAAAGTCCAAGCCATCACCGAACTTCCTCCTCCGAGGAATTTACGACAACTACAGAGTCTACAGGGCAAAGCTAACTTTCTTAGGCGCTTTGTCCCCGATTACGCCATCCGCGCACATGGATTCCTTCGCTTACTACGTCACGACATCCCTTTTCATTGGGGCGATTATGCCCAACAGTCGTTTGACGACCTCAAAACAACACTTTCCAATGCACCTCTGATTAGTGCACCTGACTACGATCGCGACTACATTCTCTATGTATCAACATCAGCTGTATCAGTAGCTGGCGTCCTCGTCCAGCTCGGAGATGAAAATCGTGAACACGTCATTTATTACGTCAGTAAGAATCTTTCAGGACCACCACTGAAATACAAACATGAGGAGAAACTTGCTCTTGCAGTTGTCCTTGCAGTTCAGAAACTGGGCCATTACATTCTGCTTCGCACCACCAAGGTCGTCGTCGATTCCAACCCTATGCAATATTTGCTCAGCCGTCGCCAAGTTAAAGGAAAATTTGCTCGATGGATCATTATCCTTCAGGAATACGACCTCGAGTTCTCAACACCTAAGAGTAAGAAGGCCCTCGTTCTCGCTGAACTTGTCACGGGCTTTCCCTCTGACACACCTAGTGCCCCCGTCAATACTGACTTTCCGGACGAACATCTCTTTTACATCGCTTCCGATGATCTGTGGTATGGCGACCTCCTCGTCTACCTACGAACTCAAAAGTTCGGTCAACATCTATCTCGAGATGATCGTCATTGCATTCGCCATCAAGCCCCCTGCTATCTCCTCATCAGTGACATCCTATACCAGCGGGGCATCGACACCATCCTTCGTCACTGCCTGACTATTGATGAGGCCGACAGAGTCTTGAATGACTGCCACAGTGGCGCTTGTGGTGGCCATCTTTCGGGCATCGCCACGGCTCAAAAGATTATCCGAGCCGGTTACTTTTGGCCTACCTTGTTTCACGATTGCATTCATGCCATGAAACGTTGTGAGCAATGTTAGCTCTATGCCAACAAAGCCCGCGCTCCCCCCGCTCTTCTTCATCCTGTCATTACCGCAGGCCCCTTTTGTAAATGGGGCATTGACTTTATGACTTGTAATCCCCCCTCCAGCAATGGTCACAAATACATTGTTGTTGCTGTCGATTACTTCACCAAATGGGCTGAAGCTATGCCCACCTTCAACAACACCGCTGACACTGCAGCGCGTTTTTTCTTCAACCACGTCATATCCCATTTCGGAGTACCACTCCAGCTAGTCTCCGATCATGGGAAACACTTTGAGAATGAGATCTTCATCGAACTCTCTTCTCGGTTAGGTTTCTCTCACGAGTTTGCCTCACCATACTATCCTCAGTCAAACGGACAGGTCGAGGCAGTTAACAAAGTCCTCAAGACCATGTTACAGTGCACGGTGAATAAACATAAAACCAATTGGCGTCATATGTTATTCTCCGCGCTATGGTCTTATCGAACGGCAGTGAATACTGCCACAGGCTTCACGCCATTTCACTTAGTCCATGGGGTCGAGGCAACTCTTCCCATCGAGTGCGAAATTCCCACCCTTCGCACCGCAATTGAGCTTTTACCTGACACTGCTCCACTGGAGCAGCACTTGCTGAACTTGGAGTCTCTGGATGAGGGTCGTCGATCCTCATTACAGAACAACGAGGCAGCTAAAAAATGATCCAAGGCTACCTTCGATCGCCATGTCAACCTTCGATCATTTCGCGAAGGTGACCTTGTCCTAGCCTATGATATCGCCCATGATACCTTCGGCCACGGCAAATTCGAATCACTGTGGCATGGCCCTTACATCATCCAACATTGCCTCACCAAAGGTGCTTACATCCTGGCCTCCCCCGAAGGCCTCACGCTCAAAGAACCCGTCAACGGGTTATACCTCAAGAAATTTTATGCTTAAAACGTAGTCACGCTACTTTAGGTTATTTTTCTTTTTTAGCATTTTTAATATTTTTTTCCTCATCTAAACTATCGTTTGTGCTATTGAAAGATGATTCCTCCACCAGCTTACCATATTGGTTACACCGATGGCGCCAGCCGTTGGACGCAAAATCTCGCTTCGGCTGCTTGGGCTCTCTATACCCCTTCACATGAGATGTTGCATTCCAGCGGCATCTGTTTAGGACCAGCAACCAATAACCAAGCCGAATACACCGCTGTCATTGGCCTCCTGACCGACGCCCAGCATCATCATATTCGTCACCTTAGCGTTTTCCTCGACTCTCAACTAGTCGTGCTTCAACTCAACAATGTGTACCGTGTACGCGATCCGTGCCTCTTTCGCAAATACCTGGAGGTTAGATTATTGACTCGACATTTTGATTCCATTACATTTACACATATTCCAAGAGAATTGAATCAAACAACAGATGAAATAGATAACATGGTGTTAGATTGGCATATATCACATCAAGCTACACACACATAAACATCGTCCTACATCCTGTCACAGCATATAGAATAGATATCATCATAAAACATCAACCAACAACACATGTAAAACACATTTGGATCCCAAAAAACATGTATACTCACATATATACGTGGGCCCCTCAGGCCACCCGAATGTTTACATACAAAAAGTACATCGGCCCGCAGGCCCATGCCACATCATAGTACAAAAATCGGCTCACTAGCCTAATCAAAAATAGTATACATAATACAAAATACATCAGGGTGCCTCTAACGCACCCCCGGCTGCCCCTCCCTCAGGAGGAGATGGTGGCCCCTCCCCACCTGCTCCAGGAGGTGGTGGGGGAGCACCCGCAGGACCCTCCTGCCCAGGAGGCAGACGTCCACTCGTCATCGCAGACGCCACAGATGCTCCTGTGCCCGCAACAACGGGCACTCAAAGAACTTTAGCAACCCACTGGTTGCTAAAGCCGTCCGCACTGCCACTCGATCTGCCTGCGGCGCATTGGTCACCACCTGTCGTAGCGGTGCCCAGTCTCGCTCATGCCAACGCATGTCCATAGTCACTGCTCATTACCTACACACAGCCCAGAGTCCTATATTAGCTTAGGCAATCAGCAAATCCATCAAAACAGCTAATTTTCCTACCATAAAACCTTGCCTCCAAGGTGCGGTTTTCCTATCCACAGGCGCGCACCCATGCGCGCCTGTCTTACCCGCAGGCGTGCACACATGCACGCCTATTATACCCACAGACGCGCACTCATACGCACCTGTCATCCTCACAGGCGCGCACTCATGCGCGCCTGTCTGCCCCACAGGCGCGCACTCATGCGCGCCTGTCTACCCCACAGGCGCGCCCGTAAAGTGCGCCTTAATCCCCTAGCCCCGCGCATTCATGCGTGTTTATCCAGTGAACAGGCGTGCGCGCACACGCGCCTTTCACTGAGTCGTCCGCTCATTGGGGCCCACCCCCTAACAAAAAATCCCCTAAACCTCCCGTATGACCCCCCGTACCTACCCTGCCCAAAAGTTTGAAACCTAAAGCTATGCAGGATGTTCAGACCACTAAACTGAAACTCGCACGCCGGGAAACAGATGCCTCGTGCTCTCGAAATCACTCAATCTCCTCTGGATCTGCTCTGGAACTCACTGTAGCAGCAGGTACAAATGAGGTGGCAATGTGGGCCCTACAGCTATATATAGGGTTTTTCCAAACTTCCACTCACCATTCCGGGAGCCCACGGCGTCCATTTTTTGAACCGACTTCAACCATGAGATCAGCGTCCCGCCACCTACATCATGACTGTCCCTGGGCCACTTTTTACCCTGTGCCCCTGGGGCACCTTTTTTGTGCATCATGGCCAGGTACGCACGTGCATTGTCACAATTATCTAATACATGTTCATATTTGGTATTATCTTCAGATATTGTTCACTTTGGGTATTTGGTTGTTCTGTGTGCAGGTACTTGGTCATCATCTCTCTCCAGCTTTCCTTCAGGTATATACTCAGCACTGGCATGTAGTCTCTCCCACTGTATTGCATTTACACTCCAGTCGCACCCTCTGATGTTGGCCTTTAGGACACCCATTCCCGGCTCTGCAGTACTCACCCCTCCAGTTGCATCTTCAGTACTGTCACCCGGTAGCATTCTCACCCACATGAGTTGTCCCATTCATAGCACCCTTTTTGCACTTATGACACTCATGTTGTTCTTTCCCTTTAGGGATGGGAGTCCCATTAGTCTGTTATCATGTTGAAAGATCAACCACATTATCCTTCTTCTCATTTTGCTGGCTTTCCCATATGGACTCCCAGATCACCGCTTTATGCTTCAGTGCTAGTTACCTGCACATCCGCAGGGTCATGAACCCTCCATTTCATCCACCATCAGTTTGCCCATCTGCGAACCTCTCTTCATTTCACCTACCTCATACAGAAACTCGTCAATGGGGCCCCCACCCTTCATCAGTTTTCCCGAAGTTTCTTCCCTCACTGGGGCACTCATTTCACACTGGGGCACCCATTTCTGTATTTGTACATATTCCCCACATTTATTCATTATTTATTGTACAAACGCCTTTATTTCCAGTCTTTACTTTTGTCGTCACCGTTGGCGACCCACTTTCCTTTTTTGGCCACACGCAACCCATGTCACCCTTGGTTGGAGCATTACTTCTCACTTCCCATTGTTGGCATCGTCCATATCCTTAGAGTATTACTCAGGTCACTTACCTTTAGCCTCTGAGTTTGTTCACCTTGCCTCGCCTCTGGCACAACTTCTCCCGGATCTTGTCGTCCCCATGACACTCGATCTTGTCAACACGGTTGCGGCCACGCCTTATATCATGTATCCTCCAACCAAGGGCAGTCTTGAGCCTTCCCACTTCTCGACTTCGTCCATGTACCTCTGCCATCTTCATCACCACAGTAGATTCCATGAAGCCCTTCGTTTCTGGGAGTCGCATCCCTCTTTTTTGTCGACATCAACACACTTTTCCAAAAGGGTGATAGTATCTTGATTCTCATTTCCCATTCAATGAGAGTTCTCGGACGACACAGGGGGAAACACCATTGCTCCCTGATGTCGTTGACCCCCATAACATTCGACGCCAACACTTTTGCATGGTGCGGTGGGTCTTACTTTGCGACTATTGTAGTTTTTATCATCCATTGCCTAAGACCTCTGAACTTGGTCGGGCCACCAATGCCCACCTCACTGTCATTGTTTACTTCCACGACCATTACCGCTGGTTCAGAGCATGTTCCTTTGCAGAATTGTCTTCTACCTTTCTGCCCCCGAGGGCGCTGCAGTTGTCTACATCAACACTTCAAACATTTTTCCTTCAGAGTTACATCACACGATCATGGGGCATGCCCGCCTCGTTTGTACACACTTGTATATTGTTACACACGTTGTGAACGGTCAGATCTACAAGATTCCTTTCTTCTCCAACGGATTTCTCTACATAGGTCCCACTATTTCTCTCCCTTACAACACCATTCTCAGCAAAAGCAACATTGATGAATTTCGGCTATACGTTTTGCTCCTAACCTCATCCATCAGGGGGCATCTGTTATCACTGAAATTTCGTCCGCACAGGGCAGCAAGAACCCCGCATCGTCAACACAGGACTGGAGTCATTCATGACACAAGATTAAATCCTCAGCATTGAAAAAGGGTCAAAAAACTATACAAATGATCAAAAATTGCAAGGCACTTTACATCCTCTGGGCGCGCGCGCGCATGCGCGCAACAACTTCGTACAAGGCGCGCACAGGTGCATAAGGCGCGGCTGTTGGGCGAAAAACCCGCACGCCTGCTAAACGACACATTTATTGAAATTGGTCGGCTTCCCAACCACTAATGGATCGGCTCCCAAGTCGATTTGACACCAAATCCGAGCTCAATCCTCATGGTGGGCTGGTCAAAGACCTAATTGTGCCCTAAAGAGCCCCT
>SNQJ01S0218437.1:0-13428 GCA_010110895.2 Picea sitchensis
CATCTAAAGGACTTGGGAGGAACATACCTGAAAGGAATGGTGAATGGTAGTTGACTAGAACTATACATGGATAGTTGACCTACTAACTCTTAGTAATTGTAGTGCAATAAGAAAGTCATGTATATAGTGTACTATAGTATATATTAGGAGAGAAAAACTTATAAAAAGACAATAAAAAGAAGAAAAAGAAGAAAAATGAATACAAAATTATAAAAGAGGAAAAATACAAAAAGAGGAAGAAGTTGGTTGAATTGTAGGAAAGTGGAAAAAGTCATGCACAACAACTAATGTGACAAAATAGAGAGACAACACACAAAAAAATTGGACTCAGCACAAATGCATGGAAAAAGTGAATTTTTTTTATGACCGGGTATATAAAGTGTTGAAAGCATGGGTTAGCTTGACACTTAGTGATTTTTGAGCATAGAGAAAGATAGAAGTGTGTGACCTAGGTGTAATTTTCCGAAGAAGAGAGAAATTGTCCAAACCGAATACAACATGACACCATTGAAGTTTGGCGCTCCAGGAAACTATGTACGGGTTACTCGACAAGGAAAAAGGAGGAAGGAAAGGATGGTGGAGCTTGAGAATGTTGTCGAGCGTAGATATGTTATGACTTCAGAGACATAGTCACTCATCCTGACGAGGGTTGAGGAGGAAACATCAAAAGAAACACAAGGGGAAGTGGGGCAGAGATCCATAAATTGAAATGGAAATACAAACCCTAATCCCAAAACATTGACTAAAAATGACGAAATGAAGGGTCAAGAATAGGTTTGTGACAATGAGGACATGTTGGTCGAGGACATCAACAACCAACCAAAATCTGAGCGGGAAGAAGATGAAACAAAAATAATGGAAGCAAGACCATATACTATTGGGCAGAAAATAAAGGCACAGGATGCCACATAAATCACAATTCCATACCTTCTGGACGTAGTGGTGATCATGGAGGAGATGCTCGGGAAAGTACCTAAACTAAGGTACTCAAACCATGATGTTAGCAACGCAAAAAAATTCCTAGACTTGGGCCTTGGCCGAGGAAGCTTACTTGGTGAACACATGGGAAATTGGACCCTTAGGAAAACTGATCATGGAGCCCATGCAGTGGATAACATGGATCTACAAATATGAGATCATGAACCTCCTGGAAATACCACACTTTGGGTGTGGTAAAAATGTTGGGATGTGCATCAAAAAATTTCTAGCATGGGTACATGGCGACATTCTCTGGATGGATAGGTTAATTCAACTCGAAGTGGCATTGATCTCCAAAATTAGGGGATTACCCACAGTGGGGTAACAATCCAAAGAATACTTGGACAACAAAGTGTGCAAGAAGGATATTGTCAAGATAGTCAAGGCACAATTTGGTACCAGCCAAGGGAACATGGGCATTGTTATTAGAGACATCAACGCTGACATGACACGGTTCACCAACAAGCTCATGGCTTGCAAGATGCTGAGAAAATGAAGAAAATAAGAGGCTCTAGCAAGAGTCATCGCAGTCTCTGCACAGTGTGTGAAATGGGTAATGTTTAGTTGAGTGCCTTACCTCCTGAACCAATTCTTGATTGACTATAGAGACGTGCAGGATAATGGACCCAAGTTCCATTATTCTTGGCTAATTATCCTCATATAATTCGCAGGGTGGTAGGAGCCTAAATTTTTGGCTTTTTTGGATAAGAAAGGGAAGTGCTATGCAGCCATGCACGAATCCCTCTAGCAGGCCAAGGACACCAAAAATCAATAGGAAAATATCACAGTGTTCAATATTCTTCTGGAAGAGATATAACAATGCACAACCAATGTGTGGCACATTCTTGTGGAAGTGGTCCATAGGTATGAAGGGATATCTAGGTTTAAGGCATCCAGGCACCATATGTGGATCTAGGTTGCAAGGTATCCAAAGAAGGAATGGTTGGAGATGAAATATCGAATCACTAAGGAGGAGGTCGATTAGATAATCAAAGACTGGCCTACACAATAGAAGGTTCTAGTAACAAAACCATCGACAAATCAAACAAAAATGACATCGGCCAAACCCAAGGGGAAAGCCAAAGCAGGCCCCTCAACCAAGAAAAATATCCCAACTTCTAACACTAGGAAGGCTGCAGCATGCACTCATGCATATGGAACCAACAAAGTGTCAAAGAGGCCAAGGAGGACAACAAATGTGCCTAGGGAAGATGTTCAGAGGGACACCAATAAAGGAGACACATCTTAGGCCGATGAGGAGGTGGCATAGGCGATGCTGAGTGGGGCACAACCATTACAGACAAAAATAACCACAACGCAGGTGGAGGAGACACACAAAAAGATGAAATACACCAAAGAGGGCCCAATCAACACCTTGAAAGAGGATGATGATGAGTTCGTGGTAGATAAGTTTTGGGACAGGGGGGACGATGTGGTTCGTGCTATATAAGAAAAAAGATAAGAGATCATGGACAAAATCATAGAAGTCTATGATACTCTACAACAACTACAAATTCATACATTACAAAGGCCACAACACACCATATTGAAAAGACACAACAACCCCCGGCGTAGAAACACAAATATGATACAGTTAGATAGTGGTGCAGGTTAGTGAAACATTCACGATCACACAAAATATGGTCAAAGTTGATAAGGAGACCACATAGAAAACAATGGGGTACATGTACCATTTTGAGGTAGTCATGGCATAGATACCCACAAAATCACTATACAGACTCTAGGCTAGTATAATGCAGGAAGTACAATCCAGAGCCTGTGTGGATGACACCAACTTAGAAGTTGGTAGGGAGGTCACAAAGATGTTACAGATAAATTGTGACCATTTGACTTTGAAGAAGGGGGGGGGGAACTAATGCATTGACAAGCTAGAGTAGGGGCTAAAAAAGGTACACAACCACATTCCAGATAGCGCGCAAACACTAGATAGGAGTGTAGATGAAAAGATAAATATCATTACATAGATAATTGAGGAGTATAGGAAGGAGATATAGGAGTATAAAGAAAAAATGAATCCTACGACTCCTCCTGAGTTCTAAGAGTAGAGATAACAACCAAAAATATTCAAGATAGATGAAATGGAAAGGGAAGCCTAGGGAGTCGCAGAAATGTTTGACAAAACTATGCAAATTTGGAATACTTTGGAGGAAGATGAAAAGGTCCAATTATTGGACCAGTAAGAGGAGAAAATTAGCACTGAAATGAAAGAGTGAAGTAGCGACAGAAAACCATGAGCATTACCAAATACTTTAAATGCACGCAGGAGATGAAGACTGTTGCGCCTCTTTCATCACCTTAGTGAGAAAAATAGAGGTGCTTGGAAGATTAGTTGGGTTTTCTAAGCAGGTCAGCTGTAAGGAAAAGGGTTAGAGAAAGAAATATAAAAGAACAACTAAGAATTAAACTAAGAAATAAAATAACAACTAAACTAATGAACATAGGGACATAAGGACAAAAGAAACAATAAGACCCATGTCACCAATGGTAAGGTTGATATTAGTAAAAGAAAACACCAAGAAGAAAGAGGACTATGAGTCCCTTTTTCCTCCAAGGGAGGGCTCTTGGACCCCCACAAATAATCTCTTCTTACAACTTTGAAATGAGAATGGTGAAATAATTCCTTACAAATTTACTCAAGGGGTGAGATGGATTTCCCAATGCAATGATGCTAGTATACTCTTGATGAGAATAGAGGATTCCTCAAGAGAATAGTGGCAGCATATCTTTGCTATTGAATTTCTTGAAAAATGAAGTGCATCCATGGCCTTTTTATAACACCTCTTTGAGGTATTGTGCAACCAGTTTGTAGTGTGTAAAGAGGCTAATTAGGGTATTTCTAGGTCTTTGACCAGCCACCTAGTCGAATCTAGTCCAGATTTGAGTGTCAAATCAACTTGGAATCTGAACCAGAAGTGGGTGGGAGACTGACCACTCTCATAAATGCACCATTCTCACATGTGCATGTCTTTTTGCGACCACAGTCGCGCATTGGGCACATGTGCGTTTTTCCTGCGTTTTTGTTTCATGCATGTGCATGCACGCCCTGTGTAGTCATAACGCACTTTAATTTTGTCATTGGTTGTATAGTTTTTGACCCTTTGGAAATGATTTTGTGGTAATTTTGGTCCATGGGTGACCTCATAACTGTTTGGCGATGCTGAATTCTTGTAACCATTTGCGGACGGAATTTCAGTGATAACAAATTCCCCCTGATGGATGAGGTTAGGAGCATACATATAGCCGAAATCCATCAATGTTTCTTCTACCGAGAGTGTCATTGTAAGAGAGAGAGATAGTGGGATTGTCAAGAGTTACCCATTAGAGGGAGAAGGGAACCTATAGAACCCAACCTTCCATAAGGTGTGTAAAAATAAATTGTGTACAAACGAGGCAGGCATGCCCCATGCTCGTGTCATGTAACTCAAAAAAAAGGAATGATGTGTTGATGTAGACAACTGCAGCGCCCTCAGGGGTGGTCGTGATAAAGGCAGAGGACAATTCTGTGGAGGAACATACTCTGAACAATAGGCAGCAGGGATGATTTTAAGGATGGAAATTTATTTTAAAATGTAGAAACCTTGGCGAAACTTACTAATCCTTCATATGCCAACTATAAATTATTGATGATATGTTTGTAAAAATATTCAAATTTCTAAGGATTTTATATAGTTTTTATAAAATTTTGGTGATTTTTAAGGTAAAATTTTTTTATCCTATAGAATATTGGCGAATCATTTTTAAAATAGCGAATCTCGTTTTTGGAAAAAATATGGAAAATTAGCCCATGAGCGAAATTTAGCCCCTAAAATCATCCCTTGTAGGCAGTGAAATTTGTAAGAAATATCACGGATTATGTAGGCATTGATATCCCAACCAAGTTCATAGGTCTTCAACAAATATAAGAAATAATTGCAATAGTCGCAAAGTAAGACCCATCGTAACATGAGAAAGTGTTGAAGTCGAATGTTACGGGGGTCAATGATAGCAGGGAGAAATTGTGGTTCTCCCTGTGCCATCCGAGACCTCTCATTGGATAGGTAATGAGGGTCAAGATACTGTCTCCCTTATGGAAAACGGTGCTGATGTCGACAAAAGGGGGACATGACTCCCAGAAGAAAAGGGCTTCGTGAAATCTACTAGGTGAGGTGAGGAATGGGAGGAGGTATATGGTCAAAATCAAGATGTATGAAGACTCAAGACTGCCCTTGGTTGGTGGTATATGTGAAGGATAAGTCACCGCAACCATGCAACTAAGTCGAGTGTCAGGGGGACAACAAGACATGGGATAAGTTTTTCCAGAGACGGGACAAAGTGAACAAACTCAGAGGGCAGAGGTAAGTGTCCTATGGGATACTCGGAGTATAGGGACGATGTCAAAAAGGGTAGATGATAAGGGGTGCCCCAACCAAGGGCGACATGGGTTGCGTTTGCCAAAAAAGGGAAGAAGGTTGCCAAAGGTGATGACAAAAAGGTAATGTAAATGCTGGAAAGAAAGGCTTTTTACAATGTACCAAATAAATAAAGAATAATTAGGGATGAGTGTACAAATACATAAATGGGTGCCCCGATGTAATATGGTTGGCCCGGGTAGGGCGCAATTTGCTTGGAGAACTGGTGGAGGGTGGGGGCCCCATGGGAGGGTTTTTGTATGAGGTAGGTGAAATGAAGGGAAATTTGTAGAGGGGCAAACTGATTGTGGATGAAATGGAGGGTTCATGATACTGCGGAGGTGCCGCCAAAAATAGAACCTTGAAGAGATAATCGGGGAGTCCGGTGGGAAAGATAGAAAAATGAGGAGAAGGAGTATGTGGCTGATTTGCGACATGATGTAAGACTATCAGGAATCCCATCCCTAAAGGGTTTGAAAAACAACATGAGTGTCAAAGTGCAAAAGGGTGCTATGAATGAGACAACTCATGTGGGGGAGAGTGCTACCGGGTGACAATACCTAAGATGCAAATGGAGGTGTTGGTACTGCCGAGCCGGAGATGGAGATCCTATAGGAAAATGTCAGAGGATGTGACTAGAGATGCAATTGAGATTCAGAGGGAATGATTACATACTAGTGCTGATTATATACCTGAAGAGGTTGCGTTGATGTATGATGTCCAAGTATCTGCACACATGAAAACCAAATACCCGACGTGAACAATATCTGAAGAGAATCAAACATACTAGAATTTATTTGATAATTTTGAACATGAGCATGTGTACCTAGACGGGGTATGAAAAAATGGCACTCAGGGACTATCTTGATGTAGATGACGGGATGCTAATCCCGTGGCTGAAGACGGATCAAAGAATAGACACCCGGAGCTCCCGGAATGGTGAGTGGAAGTTTGGCGGAAAGGCCTATATATAGCTGTAGGTCCCACATTGCCACCTCATTTGTACTTGCTGCCAGAGTGACTAGACGAGAGGTATTCAGAGGAGATTTGGAGATTCCGGGAGAGCAAGGCAGCCAATTTAGGATTAGCGAGCTTTAGGTAAGTAGTATGATCGTCCTGCATAGAATTAGGTTTTCCATTTATGGGTAGGGGCTGTACGGAGGGCCGTACAGGGGGTTTTATAGGTGTGGGCCCCCAAATGCGTGAGTGATCCAGACATATGCGAGCACAAGTGCACGCTTGTTATCCAGATGGCCGCGCAGGTGCTGCTATTACTAGATGGTTACCTCCCGGTCGAAAGGGATGAGTAGTGGGCGGGGGACCATCACCTGAGGGGGGGCAGGAGGTGGTGCTCTAGAGGCACCATGAGTGTCACTCTATCTATTTTTGTATTTTGTATATAGGCTGGTGAGCCCATTTTGTACTGAGGTGCTTTGTTGGCCTGTGGACGTTTGTATATTTGTATGTAAACATTTTGATGTCACTGTAGATCGATTTATATATATATGAGTATACATTTTGGGATCTATGTGATGTTTACATGTGCTTTGTTAATGTGTTTGATGATGTCTAATCTATATATGCTGTGACAGGTTTTTGATATTTTTATGTATGTGTAGAGGTATGTTGATGTAATATATGCCAATCTAACACCATGTTAGCTAAGTTATCTATAATTTGATTCAATTGTCTTGGAATATGTGTAAATGTAATAAAATCAAAATGTTGAGATAAAGGTCTAACCAGCAGGTAGTTGCGAAAGAGGCAAGGATCACGGACATGGTACACATTGTTGAGCTGGAGAACGACTAGTTGAGAGTCGAGAAAGACACTAAGGTGACGAATATGATGATGTTGGGCATCGGTGAGGAGGCCAATGATGACAGTGTATTCGGCTTGGTTATTGGTGGCTGAACCCAAACATATGCTGCTTGAATGGAGCATTTCATGTGAGGGGGTATAGAGGGCCCAAGCTGCTGAAGCGAGATTTTGTGTCCAATGGCTAGTGCCATTGGCGTAACTGACGTGGTAGTCCAGTGGAGGAAGCATCTGTCAATAGCACAAATGATAGTTTAGACGTGAGGGATKGAAAAAATATTAAAAACACTATAAAAGAAAGAACCTAAAGTAGAATTGCTAYGCTTAGGCATAAAATTTCTTTAAGTATAACCTGTTGACGGGTTCTTTGAGAGAGAGGCCTTCGGGAGAGGCCAGGACGTAGGTGCCTTTGGTGAGGCAATGTTGAATAATGTAGGGGCCATKCCATAGTGACTCAAATTTTTCATGACCAAGGGTATCATGAGCGATATCATAAGCAAGGACGAGGTCACCTTCGTGGAATGAGCGAAGGTTGACATGGCRATCAAAGGTGGMTTTTGACCATTTTTTGGTTGCCTCATTGTTCCGTAATGAAGATYGACGATCTTCATCTAGGGACTCTAAGTGCAGCAAGTGCTGCTCCATTGGAGAAGTGTAAGGTAATAGCTCAKTTGTGGTGCGTAAGGTGGGAATTTTGCACTCGATGGGAAGAGTGGCCTCAACCCCATGGACTAGATGAAATGGTGTGAAACCAGTGGTTGTTTTCACGGCCGTACGGTAAGCCCATCGCGCAGAAAATAACATATGATTCCAATTGGCCTTATGTTTATTAACCGTGCACTGTAACATGGTATTGAGGACCTTGTTAATTGCTTCGACCTATCCGTTAGACTGAGGGTAATATGGTGAGGCAAACTCATGGGAGACTACTACCCGAGATGAGAGTTTGAATAAAATCTCATTCTCGAAGTGTTTCTCGTGATCATAAACTAGTTGGAGTGGTACTCCAAAGCAAGATATGATGTGGTTAAACAAGAAAAATGTTGCGGTGTTAGCGTTATTGTTGAAGGTGGGCATAGCTTCCGCCGATTTTGTGAAGTAATCAATTGCAACAACAATGTTTTTGTGTCCATTGTTGGAGGGGGCATTACAAGTCATGAAGTCGATGCCCCATTTACAAAAGGGGCTGGCAATAATGACTGGATGAAGAAGAGCAGGTGGTGCTCATGCATTGTTGGTGTAAAGATGACATTTCTCGCATTGTTTCACGGCATGAATGCAATCGTGAAACAATGTAGGCCAAAAGTAACCTACTTGGATGATTTTCTGAGTAGTTGACATTCCCGAAAGATGGCCCCCACATGCGCTGCTATGGCAGTCGTTCAAGACTCTATCGGCCTCGTCAATAGTCAGGCATCGATGAAGTATGGTGTTGACCCCCCACCGATATAAGATATCTCCGATGAGAAGATAGCAGGGGGACTGATGGCGAATACAACAATGATCATCTCATGAGAGGTGGTTATGAAACTTTTGAGTTCGGAGATAGACGAGGAGGTCTCCGTACCAAGGATCATTCGAAGTGATGTAAAAGAGATGTTCGTCGAGGAAGTCGGTATTGACAGGGGCACTGGTAGTGTAAGAGGGGAAGGCCGTGACAAGTTCGGCAAGGACGAGAGATTTCTTGCTCTTGGGTGTTGAGAATTCAAGATCATACTCTTGAAGGATAATGATCCATCGAGCAAATTTCCATTAATTTGCTGACGGCTAAGAAAGTATTGCATAGGGTTGGAATCTGCTACGACCTTAGTCGTATGAAGCAGAATGTCATGACACAGTTTTTGGATTGCGAGGATGACTGCAAGGGCTAGTTTCTCTTCATGTTTATACTTCAAGGCTGGCCCTGAGAGGTTTTTACTTACATAATAAATGACATGTTCACAATCATCATCACCGATTTGAATGAGGACTCCTGCTACTGAGACAACTGATGCTGATATGTAAAGGATATAGTCGTGATTATAGTCGGGTGAACTAATTAAAGGGGCGTTAGATAGCGCCATTTTAAGATCGTCAAATTATTTTTGGGCATGTTCATCCCAGTGAAATGGGATGTCATGGCGAAGTAAGCAAAGGAAACCGTGTGCGCGAGTGGCGTATTCTGGGGCAAATTGTCGTAGAAAGTTAGCTTTTCCTTGTAGGCTTTAGAGTTGACATAAATTCTGGGGAGGTGGAATTTCTGTGATGGATTGGACTTTGAGGGGGTCCATGGTAATACCGCTTTGGGAAACGATGAATCTGAGGAGGCGCCCCGCAGTGATGCAGAACACGCACTTGAGGGGGTTCAAGCGGATGTTGTACTGACGACACCTTTGAAAGATGATCCGTAAATCATCAAGGTGTTGGGTGCGTTTCTTGGATCGAGCTGTGAGGTCGTCCAAGTATGCAAGGATGATATGAGCCAGATCGTGAAAAATGTATGTCATAGCCCATTGGAAATTTGTACCAGCATTCTTTAAGCCAAAAGGCATGACACAATATGAAAAATTACCCCAAGGGGTAGTGAATGCAGTTTTGTATTGATCGACTAGGTGAATTTGGATTTGATTATAACCAGAGAAACTGTCCATGAAGGATAGAACCTCGTGGCCTACGCAACCGTCGATAATTTTATCGATGAAAGGTGTTGGAAAGTTTTCTTTGGGACATGCATGATTGAGATCGCAAAAGTTCGTGCAGACGCGGATAGTGACCTGTTTTTTATTAGCGGGTACAGGGTTGGAAACCCATGATGTATAGGCGATGGGGTAGATCAACCCAACCACACGTAATTTCTCAATCTCGTCTTTGATGGCCGCTTCTTTGGATGGGTGTAGCAGTTGCTGTTTTGGACGAACTGGTATAACGTCAGGCCAGGTGTCGATGCAATGTTCGACAATAGAGGGATCAAGGCCAGGAATTTCTTTGTATGACCAGGCAAAAATATCCCGATATTCTTGGAAGAGGGATTTATAAGTGGTGACTTATTGAGGAGTGCAAGCGGCGCCAATGGTGATTTCCTCGACGACTCCATTTTTTATGGAAATGTCGATTTTGATGGTTGGGGAAATGTTGGCCATGTTTCCTTCTTCAAAAGAATCAGGGGCAGGAATGGGGTTGTTGAACCAGTCGATATGCCCTGATGGGATAAAATCCTTGGTTTTGACCATGTATATGGGGTGTTGGTTAGGAGGCATGGAGGCTTCTTGTGGAAAGAAGAGTGCTCGGTGGTGTAGCGCATCCCATGGGTAGTCGAGGGTGTTTAACTCTTCAGGTATTTCCTTTTTACAGTGGAATTGGCGGGAATACAAGGGGTTGTGAAGAGTGATATTGGTGACTATTGTTATGTGGCTGCCCCCTGGTGATGAGGGAGCAGGGGGAACGATGCAATTAGATTGCGATGGTTCACTCGACATAAAACAAATATTGAAGTACTGAGGAGTACCCATGGTAGTTGGATGTAAAATTTCCGTAGGGAAATGAATGGGAGAATTGGGGGGATTTGGGGGTGAATCCTCAGATAAGTCATCCAAGAACCATGGAGGCATTGGGAGGGCCTCGAGTTTAGGAGAAATGATATGAAGAATCTCTAGTGACGAGGTAAGATCAACTATCGATTCTATAGGGGTTTGAATTAGAGTCAATTGGTGTTTCCTGGATTCAATGATCATAGGACATTGGTATGTAAAATGATCTAAGGATTCACATAGAGAGAAAGGGCATCTCATACATTCATTGATTGAAGTTGTGACATAATGGATGTCAGTGATTTTTGGTAGGGATGACGTAGTTGGATTGGGTTCGCTCTAGAATCTTTGGCGTACTGCGGCTAATGTCTACTGGAAGCATGGCAGTGCTGGGCAATGGTGTGTATAATGGCCATATTCTGAACATATAGTGAAAGCAAATTTGGTTCACAGCCCTTTACTACTTGAGTGAGGGGTGGTGGCGACAATACTTGCTACGGTGGCGAGCGTTGATGGTGTTTGACTAAGCAGAATTAGGTTCCGTAACTCGAGTAGAGATGGGCAGTTGTTGGTTTGGTGTCCATCTTTCTCACATAACGCGCAAGGGGGTTGGACGCGCGGGGGAAGTGGAGTTGTGGGCTCCTTCTTCTTTCTCCTGCCCCTAGCCATGGCAGGGAGGGTAGTGAGTGGGGGTGTAGGGGGTATGATGGGAGTGAGTATGGGAATCTTCATTGGGATTCCTTCCATTTGGGAGGGGAGGGATGGTCGAGGGACCATCTCTAGTTGATGTAAATACCAAACTGGGATTGCTAACACCATATTAGGGAGGGTAAGTGTTGCAGATACTTGGAAAGTTTGTACACCGGGTGGGGGGTAAAAGAAGGGGATTTGAATGATGGCTTGGGGAACTGTCTCCCAAATTGGGATATGGCCTTGGGTACAGGTGAAATCGTGGACTGGTGGGGTCGACGAGTTCACAGGAGGCTCATGACGGGGTAGCTCTGCGACTAGTGGGACGTCATATATGATAGAATCCTCCATAGGAGGAAGGGTATCCTCTATGTTAGTTCCGTTAGATGATATGATGCATACTTGATTGGAAGGATGAAGGAGTGGTAGTGCACCATGGTAATTTCCTAACAATGATGGGTCTTTGAAAATTTCGGGACCCATTTCGATGAGTGGGTATTCATCATGACTCATGTGGATGAGGGGGAGAATGTTATCGATGTTGGTAGAAGGGTTAGTCTCGTAATGTGAGACTTGGTCAATGGTAATGATCTTCCCGTTATGGGGGAACATCATTTTTCGAAAGATGGAAGAGGCAACTGCCTTCACAATGTACATGTAGCTACGACCGAACATGATATTATAATCAAGTGGGGTGTCGATAACTTCAATGTCAATAAGAATGGTCTTGCCCCCGAGTTCTATGGGGACATTTTGGAAGATTCCTTCAGGAGACGATGGTCGTTTTTCATAAGCTCTTAAGGTAATGGTAGATGGTATGAATTCGGGGGAACCAAGTTTCTACCATACAGATTTGGACATAATACATGTGGATGCACCTTCATTGATGATGCACCGATGAACTGTAATGTTTCAAATTTTTACTGGGATTTGAAAAGTGATCACAGTGAGAAGGTGAGGTTCTCTGTTGTCGAGATCAAATATGATGAGTCGAGTATCTGTGGGGTTGACTACCCCCAAGGCGGAAAGTAATGATTTCCGCTGAGTGGGATAAGTCTGAAGGACTTCTAAGATTGACATGGCAGGCGTGGATTGTGCTAAGTCATCAACCAAACTGTAATTATGAGCTTCCCTAGCCTGTGGGTTGTGGAAATTCCTGCGCAATGGGATGCAAGGGATGCGAAGAGGTGGTTCTGCATTAGGGCAAGGGATTACCAATGGGGGTCCCGTTGGTGTGGGGATTGTTTCTGGAGGAATGGGAGGAGACTTAGCGGGTGCATGGTACTGACGATTACATGTTTGCAGAAGGATTTCTTCCTATTAGTGAGGAGGATAGTACAATCTGCGGGATTGTTTGGGTTGAGATACTGTCCTAACTGAGGTGGGGTAGGCTGCGTGTCCTGTTGGGTGTTTATCACACCTTAGTGTGGAATGGGATTCTACAGCACGGATGGGGGGGTTGTTGCACGTATTGTTGTGGGGCCTGTTAAGGGGCACGCGATGCTGGAGGATGTGGTAGACTGCCTGAGTCTTTCAGCGATTTAAAATCAACGATTTGGGGGCAATAATAAGTATAATGACCGAACTCACTGCAAAGGGCACAAGGGAAGCTGGTTTTGATAGTATTGTTGTTTCTCCCTTGACACCTACTGTTATTGCCCCCTTGGGGGTTTTGATTCCCTTGGTTCTGGTTGCCCTCGGTAGGTTGGTTTTGTTGGGGTTGATTCCCGCATTGGCCTGGGTTGTTATTGTGCATGTTTCTTCCTTTCGTTTTGGCATTATTCGATGAATGGGTCGGATTTGCCATATTCAGATATTCAAAATTTTGATATTTCTGAACGAGAGAGGGTTGAACAAAATTCACCCCAGCGTGAGGGTGTGGGGGGACCATAGGTTGTGGTGGAATAGGAAATGGAAAGTACGAATTCTGTGGGATTTGTGATCCGTAAGGTACATAGGAAGGCAGGGGGCAGGGTTCTTTCGCTAGTACTTAACGTATAAGTGGAGGTAGAGGGGGTACCAGAACT
>SNQJ01S0218438.1:0-15301 GCA_010110895.2 Picea sitchensis
CCATAACCCCTTTAAAAAGACCCGATCACCTTAATCTACCCCAAAACCATCTAAACTAAGAGGAAAGAGAGGGTTAATGAGTGCACTTTCAATCCTTACGGTTGGTGTAGACCTATTTCGCTTTTGCTACCTCAGAATTTAACCTTGTACAACATTATACTACAAAGAAATGATATATTCAGAAAAGAACAGAAGGATACAATGGCAAATACAAACATTACACGATTTTTCAATTCGAAACCCAAACCGGAAAACTAACATATTATATATATATTAATGCTATGTTACATTGTTTACAATACAATATACATATAGGAGCCAGCTGCTAGCATCCAAAACCCTAACCTAATGACCTGATTAGTCCAAACTCAATTCCTAAACCTAAAATAGAAAACCATCTAAAAACCATTTTGCCTAAAACCACTTAATATCATATGGTCCCGGAAATGTCATTCGAAATATGTCGTGTCCACGATAATATGTCGGTCTCAAAACCGCTTTTAAAATATATGTTGTATCTAAAATATCAAGGCCACTAACCCCCATACCAAAGACAGCTTTATTAATTACCCTGCAAGAAGAATATAACACATACCCAACACCTCCTAGATCACATATCTCCTTCCAAAGTTGACCTGCAAGAAGGGGTTGCGAATACATTGCAACAACGTGATACAATCTCTTAATCATCACTTTAAACTTAAATATATAAATAAATACCAAATTAACAACATGAAATATTAGGGTTTTAAGGAGATTAAAGATAATTTCTTTATTCAAATTCAAGATAAAAAAAGGTTACAACGTTTGTTGACGACCGCTCTACGAACCAAGTCCAGTTCTCCTCGGCTGTGGCTCCAAATCAATCCCACATTTATCACAACCAACATACCATCATGGGAAGGAGGAAGGCTGCATAAGAGAAATTGCTTGGAGGGAAGTTGAGGCGAAATCAGAGCAAGATGCACCTGGACAATGGCGGAAGGGACGTTATGAGTTTATTCTGTTCATGTTCTAAATGACCTCAAGAACTCTTTTTATAGGTAACATAAGGTTCGTCGGTGGGGATGGCCATATGGGTAACATGGGTTAGAAATCTTCCATAGCCCGTAAACTCTGCCTAATTCCACACAATTTTATATTTTTGGTAACTCTTTGAGGTAAACACAAAGTTAATCCATATGCAACACACGGGTGTACGTGGGTTAACTAGCTTGCAACACGCGTATGTATGTAGACTATTAGTGCAATAGGGTACATACACTATCAAAAAGGTTTTTAGAAGGAAGCCTCAACAATATTTTTGGCAAAGTATGCAAATGGATGGGCCAATGTCTTAGATGCATAGATGTAGAATTTTTAGACTATAACAGATTCGCTTAGTGTGTGAGGTTATAAGAGCATTTGATGGCTGAAATAGATTACAATATCTTTACACAAAGGAGAAGGCATGGTTGAGTGAGATGACGAGTGTTCGTGAGCGTGTCATCAAAATAATGATAATATCTCTAAGGCATTTCCATACCCAAGCTCTGATAAAATCCAAGCATGGCCGCCAACGGGCACACTCCAGAAATCCATGCCTGCCATATATATAGTAATCATGACCATGAGACAAATATGAATGTCAATAAAAGTGTAACCGTGAACAATACACAACAGAGATCTGACATCTCAAAATCTCATTCAAGATATACAATTACAATATGATATGCATATTCAATAAGAATTGGTTCTTGTTGTTGGAGATGAGAACTTCATAGCTTGAGCAACAACTTCATGATCTTCAAAACTCGCGTAGTACAAGAGTGAGACTCACTACTGAGGTATTCGACATGTCGTAGGGGAAAGACCGGAGGATCTCGATCATTAGGTGTAGAAATTCATTGATTTTGAATTCAAACTTGACCGGACTCTCGAGATGACAAACTCATGAAGGTCAAGAGATCAAATGCATAATGGATGACTCAAGTTGGATAAAACTTGCCTTGGAAAAGCATGACAAAATTATGAGACTTGGGCAACATATTACTAACATAAGTATGTGATACAGGAGGCATACAACTCTCCATATGTTTGGAAGAAAGGGCTAAATGGAGGAAGACAACTGATGTAACGAGAACAATCCTTAAGGTTGTACTTCCAGATCCCAACAGCTTGGTGACCAAAACAAAATGATGTGTTTTGTCCGCGCTACTATCTTGCTGCCGATAAAAGATAATGTATATCCCATCCTCTTTTTGAATATTTGATTTTTTGTCTTTTCAAATTTTTAATGAGCTTGAAAGAATAAAATAATGCTAATGCTATCAGAATAATCTGCTTTCCCTACTTGTAACATAACCATACTTCTTCCAAGAGACTATGGAAAAACTCAATATGTGAATGTTTGATTTGATGAACCTTTGTATAAAAGGTCAATGAATGCAAATTATGTTATTTACTAGAAAATGGGTAAGTGTTGCATGATTGTCGGAAGTGGGTGTACTAAGAGAGACCACAAATGCTATGAAAGAGATGGTGAAGGAAAACCAAGAATGGTTGAGAATACCCTCACCAAACCAAGCATCTTATCGATATTAATTTCTAGGACTGCATCAACAAATCTCTGATCCGCACTGAATTACGCCAAGATTGTAGGTGGGAAGACCCTCAAGATTTAATGAGGATGGGGCGTAACACCCATCCGTAAGGCTTTAGACCATCAACGACCGGCATTCAGCCACATGCAACCCCTTTGGCCGGTGGCGCGAAGGAAGGTGTGGTGGGAATAGGAAGGCCTGCAAAGAGTGAAAATACGAGAGGCTAAGATTTTGGGTTCAAGGAATAACTAAGGAACAAGTGTTATGATCGCAAGGATATGGATAACATGTTATGATACAAGCTGATAAATGAGGATGATGAGTCCTCTTCTTGGTATTGTGTAAACTGCTGTTAAGATCCTATGGAGGGAGAGTAACTCCTCATCCCTACTATCACGAAATGGAAGCAGTTAGTCTACTCATAGAGCATTGTGGTATAGTCGCAAGTGGCTAGTGGTAACCGCTAGAGGACTGAGCTCATGGTGGAAACAAGAACCGCTTTCAGCAGTCGCATCACGCTTTCTGGTTCTGATATGTATTTTCCTGTTTTGTGTATTGAGCTGGAATAATGGATGTATGCTTTGATTTATATATATGTGTGTCTATTTATAAATGGTTTCGCGGTGGAATGGTCATGATATGTATATGCACTCATCTCTTTGTGAACTTATGCTTTTGATCGGAGAATCAGAGTTCCCCAGCCTTAGTTCCTGAGGCTTCTTGGGACATGAACTTGTAAGACGACCGAGATAGCAGGTGTCGTGTCAATTTGAACTTGTCCATCTACATAGGATACCTAGTTCTTAATTTGCCATGCTAACGGATTCCACTCAAGTCCTTAACTATTTCATGGTAAATCTCGAAGGATAACGGTTGAATCCTTGAAAAAGGGGAGAGGTCTCTTCGCTGAAAGCAGACAAGTGGATGAGATTCGCTCAAGAGGACCCATATGACCAATACCTGGGAACCCTTTATGCTAACTTAAGGGAAGCTATAGTCCTCTTACTTGAGCCCGTGGTTCGGGACTTCAGAGTGTGACCAACCTTATCATCCTTATATTGGTTGAAGGTAACCGTGAGACTTGGTTTCCCATAATGTTGACCAACATTAGGCCTCAAAGCGTTAGGGGTGAACCTGTCTGACCAACTAGACCAGGATCCAAAACCTCAAAGGTCGGAGCCATGAAGGAATCATAACTATAGATCAAGGGATCCTTCGGTCCCTTCCTAGTCATTGACATACCGAGGATGCGACACTAGCCCCTTTTTTTTGGAGATTGGTCACTTCGGAAGATAAGAATATTTTGCATCACAACACTCCCGAACAATGAATCCCCAATGTAACCAGAGTTAGAGATCTATAAATATACGTGGCCAGATCTAATTACGAGATCCGAGGAATGCTAGAAGCCTGTCAGTCCAAGTGCTGCGATGTGGTGCAGTGATGCCCCCCAAGGTGACATGGACCCCAACTTGACATTCCACATGTCACTTAAGTTTCGTAGCGCTACATGCCCTATATAGGCTCCATTGAACATAAATAGTCACTCTGACCCTTCCTACGTGTTAGTTCCTGATAATGTCCACCTAGCCAACACGGTTTGTGAAGTGATTGGGGCTCTAGGAGTCCGAAACTTCTGCGTGGGACTGGCGATCCCCGGATGTAGTACAGTAGAGAGATCGAACGGCCCGAAGGCCCAAGCCACGGGTGAGATTACGGACTTCGAGGTTCAAACCGAAGGTCTTGTGCATAGATAATAAAGAGGCGTGAAGCACCGAATTCCTCCTTGGCACAGTTGATATAGGAGAAAGAGAGAAAGTCTAGTCATGAGATCGGATTGTGGAAGTTCCTCCACCATGGATGAAGGAACTTGGAAATAACACATGTGAGGTGAATCCACGTGTCCACCACATGGTGCTCAACCAATAAACGCCCAAAAAACTTCGAAGAGATATATCCATCGGTTCCGGCTTGGTTTTCTTTACATGAAGACCGGCTGGAAAAATCTAGACGACAAGCAGAGTGTGGTAGAAAACCCTAATGAAGGATTTGATCACTTAAGGAGAACGGAATTTTGAGGCCCATCCCTAGGAAAGCCACTCGTGGCTCCGTGTGTTACAAATTGGTATCAGAAAGCATGGTTACAACACTTGGCCTAATTTTAAAGCTCATGGACGAGTTGCGTGAAAACCATATTTAAAGAATTTTTAAGGGTGACACCCTACCTTACCTCTTTCCTAAAGAGTCTGCTTAAACTATTACTAAAGAAAATAATGAAATCAGTTTCTATTGTGTGTGTGTGTATTTAAGAGATATGAACTATGTGTTGTGTTATCCCAACATCTAGGGATAATTCAGGAGATCATGTTCCTCGAGGCCCACATGGTCCTAGACATGGAGTATCGAGAGCAGCATTGATTTGAGCATGGCCCCGAAGGGCCCATCTCTTCTTCAGTGCAACCCATCTATAAACAACAACAACATCCATCACAACGGCCTGGTCCTGCAGCAGAAATGGATCTTGCTACATGAGGTAATTGGTCTGAGGTATCATGGTATGTGTCATATTTGGATTGTTATAACCTTCTTATATATGCATTAGGGTTCTTTTCATTTTTGATGACTCCGCTTGATCTTACACTAATCCACTTGACCATTGTTAGTGAGATTAAGGACTTGAAGCAAGTCGATATTCATGGGGTCTCTGCTAATAACAAAGGGGATTTGGCAGAGCTATCGTCCGCTCCCACGATCTCATCATATTTACATCTTATCCCCCACACATCCATCCCATTCTAGTCTCGCCATATTAGGATGACCTTTGAGAGTTACATATATTGTCTTGTGGGAAGAAGGAGCCAAAGGCCCAAAAGGTAAAAACAGCTGCTAAAAGATAAAATCCATAGGGAAATAAACCTAGAGATGCTACTAGGGGATCCCTCAGAAGGCAATAAAAGCCTCGAGAAAACTAAGGGACCCTAAGAAAAATAATAATAAAACAAGACTCAACCAAGAGGATGGGAGGTCTCATCAGAAATGCACTCCATTATGTTCATATAGGTATTTACAGATGACATTGCCACGATCCGGTCACCAAACCAGGTAGTGACCTTTGGTTGCATGGCTGAGCGAAAGGGGTCTCATCACGAGCCAATCCATCATTTCTATGAAGATACCAGTAACATTGTTACCAACACTCAAGCCAAGGTGTTGTCCTCGGGTCCGATCTTGAAGTAAAAAGAAAGAAAAGCAATAAAGAAAAAATGAAGGTAATAAAGGGCTTGGAAAAATGCATCCATGATGGGTACAACTCGCCTCCTTCAAAGGCACCCACAGACAACACTGCCTTGGCTTACTATGATCGACATCCCTAAAACCATATCGCCACATAAAAGATGGCTTGAATGATTTTCGAGGAAACTTTCCATCTCTGTGGGTATTAGCTCAATAGGTTGTTCTGCTGGTTTCCTTAGCCTTGTATAGAAGATCTGTGTAATATCTTTGAACTTTAGATGATATGTTATTAGATTTCATGCATATATTTGATAATCCTTTAATAATGAAATATGATTTCATTGTTATGATCTCTAGGACTGATAAGCCCATAGAGGAAGTAGTCTTGATGTGCGTGACCATACCTCGGTGGACAAGTACCGCAGGACCGTACACATGGGGATGATTAGCTTGATCTCCATGGGGCTGAAGACGAATGGTTGCCGGGATGGCATAGGCAAGACAACATCATGATGAGCCCTTTGCATGAAGAAGACAAGGACGCTCTCACCGTGACACTCCAGAGCGTAGATTTGACCTAGGGGATCAACCCCTCGTAGATGGGATGATGGCCTTGATAGATAGGACACCACCCAGGACAAGCTGAATGTTTTCTGGAGCAGATGGCAATATGTAGGGCTTGTTTGGCACGTGTATGTGTCATGATCCCCTAAGGGGCCAACGCTTTGCCTGATGTCGATGATGCCTAAAAGGTCCAACGCCTCGAGGGGCCTCATGTTTTCCTTTAGATCTTACTTTGAAATTTTAGCATTTAATGTGACAAATAATGGAATATTGTTAAGTCAGCCTTGTTGGTTGTTTTTAATGACCTATTTTGTTAATTAAAGGTCATTTGATGATATATATTGAGGACGCTTAGCCTCATTTTGATAGAACACAATCTTGCTCTCTTGGAGAGATACTACTTAGTCTTTGTCTTGGTTATTTTTGGTTCTTGGAGAGGCACTACCTGGGAGGATTATCTTTGTCATGTATATGGTGTTTTTATCATTGAAGGTGTTACAACTAGGGTTTGATTTGGCTCTTTTCATTACTTCTAGGCATATTTTTCATGCAAAACTTGATTGAATGGTTGTAGGTAGAATATCTTACTTTTATGGTTAGCATTGTTACTTATATTTTGCTTAATCATTGACAAACCCTAGGAGCAAGCACACAAGTAGGTCATTGCTTCATGTCCCTACGATAAGACTTGTTTAGCCATTTGATTAAGAAGCAACCTGGCCTTAGCCATTGCTACACTAGTTCCCATTTTTCTTGAGTTAGTTTGAAACATAAAATTGAAGAAAGAAGACGTCCTAGGCCTAATTAATTTTACACCTAGGGTTTGACTTTAGGTTTGAAAAGCCTTGTCCCCAAGCAACAATTTTCACGCCATAGATTTATGTTTTATAGCTAATGCTTTTTGCCAAAGAGTTCTTTAAGGAAAGAGGGATATATGAGGCTCAGCTTTTACTACATCGGAATGAGCCTCCCTATGGTTTTTACTTGCGGCCCTCGCCATTGCAAAGACCATTAAAACCTAACCTCCCCAATCTTTTTAGGGTTTAGATCTTTTCGAGCCATTATTCTCTCTCCTTGACTCCATAATACCCAAGCAGTCTAAAATCCTGCAACGCTTGAGTTTTGATAACAATCTTTCAAAACTCTCTTAATTTGAAACCCTATCTAACCCTAGCTGCCATACCAACCTAGCTAGTTGGATGACATCTTGCCTCCTTGGTAACCTTTTGCTTAAAGCATAAAATTTTAAGTACCACTCATCCATTGATGTATTGCCATAAGTGTTTAGCAATTTCATTGGCTTAAAAATAAAAACGTTCACTTTGTTGTCTAGCTAACCTAAATTTTAACCCTAAGGTGACGTCATACCTATTTGAACTCTTGTTTGGCTTAAAAACGTTGTGATATTGTCACAATTCTAGATAGGCTTTGAGTTGTTGGATCTTCATAGGCTTATGGCAAACACGCCCTTCCTCATTGTCTACTAAACCACATAGACGAGCTGCGTCACCTTTAATTTGCATAGTGACGCAGCAAGAACAATATTTATATATGAGCATATTTAATGCATTGTGATAAGTAAAGGATTGATATTAAACATTGAATGTCTTTATCATTTTGTATTATTGAAGAAGTAGTATTATATGTCATTGTCTTTATATGCAATCACACCTTGTCAATAATTACACTTATCATTGCTCATATGTATGTTGGAGATAGTCATTAATACTTAAAGTACTAACCACTGCAGCAAAGACATTTTATTTTATTTCCTTGTCTCAAGAATAGGTGTGCCTTTCTTAGTGGAATACCTTCATCCTTGACTATCTCTTGGCAGTAATCAGAAAGGAAACCCTCATCTTGATCCTTTAGACCTTAAGATCTTTCAGAACCCTGTGACATTAGGGATCGCCTCCTTGGGATTAGCCACTCCCTCGAATAGAAAGAGCTCCCATCGTGGTGACAGTAAGGGGAAGCCTCGTTTCGCTTTGAGCCTTGCTTGCTACTTAAACCTTTCTACAAACTGAGTGATAACATGTTGTTCATGAACTAATAGACTATTATCTAACAACAAGTGTTTTTTATACTACAGTCAATGAACTGTGGGAAACTACAAGCATAAAGGATGGTGATTCACCATGAAGTGGGATGGATCCCACAATAAATATGAAGAGTCTAATGAAAGGAGGGAAACCCTCTAGATTTTTCTCTCAAACCGTGAGAAGCCTCATGGCGTAATTACAGAGTTGTAAGGTTGAAAACGAGAGATTGATAAAAGAGAAAGAAAAACAATGAAATCAATGTACTTACTTGCATCTTATCCGGACATTAGCTGCAGACAGCTGTAGCATGGACTCAAACCACCATGTGGATCAACAACGACATACAAAGATACAAGCCAATTTCCACTTTGAAATACGAAACATGGTCCTATAAGTGGCCACGCTAGGAGGAGTACATCGAGGAAGGCCCAACTTGGAGGCACAAGACGCTCATCGGTAGAGTCCTCGAGCGAAACCGACAACTCTAAGGGATATTCTAGTAGAAAACTAGCTCACATTCTAAGAAAAGGAAAGAAGAGAAAAACTCCTAAAAAGTCAGACCTGGCTAATTCAAGAAAGCCAAACCACCTCTTCAATGGAGAGATTGAAAAGGGGAAGAGGCGTAGTTTACTGCCATTTAAAGAAGTACTTTAGAGTCCATGACTACTCCGAGAGAGCTTCTGAAGGTTTGAATAATCATCTTCAACTCGAAGGAAAGGTCTTCCCATTTGGTGGGAAGACCTTAAGAATGTGAAAGAACCATGAGGAGGACTTATCATGGAAACAATGGAGAAACACTTCATGAAGAAGTATCTATCGAAAATACTTTGACATCCAGAAGACTAAGGAGTTCTATGAACTCAAGTTGGGGCAACTCACAATAGATGAATATAACAACAAATTCCTTGAGTTGTTGGAGGCATGTGCCCTAAGCATAGCTAGATGAAAGCGTAAAAGTGCAACATTTATCAATGGGCAATTTCAAACCTACCGTGACATAATTTAGTTTGATGAGCCAAAGGCCTTAGAAGACACTATCTAGAAGGCAAGGTATTATTATGAACAACTCGAGAGTCAGACAGAACCTCGTGAGGATTAGAAGAAGAAGAGGGGTTCAAGATTTAATAAGGAGGAGTTCAAATCCTCAAGATTTGAAGAACTATAGGAAGGACTCTAGGATAAGCCTTCCTACTATAAGTGCATATCAACAAAATTTCCCATCTCAAAGTAGGAAATAAACCTGTTGGAGCAACCCCAGAGAGGACTGATAACCCAAAGAAGGAACCCTAAAATGTTGGGGTTGTGGGAGAAGAACATCTATTGAGGATTTCCACATAGACAATAGAATAGTAGGGAGTCCGCATTTACCCAAGAAGCCGCCACAGCTAATGTGGCTAGGAGCATGGCACAAATTTATGCAACTTTGGATAAAGTCAAATGTCAACACCAAGCTTCAGCAGGAAATGGAAGGTATGACCAACTGTCTTGTTTCTATTCTAATTGACTATAGTTATAATTTGAGTTATGTATCTCGCATCGCTGCTGGAGAAGTGTAACCCAAACTGCCATTACGTTAAGACATGGTTCATACAACTAGCCAGGAACCAAACAAAGTAGTAGAGGTCATACTAGCTTTCCAATCCACTATGGATGGATTTCTCGCTCCGTTTAATCTTAACATACTTCCCTAGATCTTATGACCTTGATTGGTATGGATTAGTTAGCTACTTATAAAACTAAGTTGGATTCTTGTTAACACTCGTAATCGCTCTTAAGGCTGCTAAGGCAATCACAGAGGTAACTCATCCCGCTTTGAGTTTTGGATCTAGCCCTCCAAGATTCAAAGAGGGATCTCTCTTTTAGATTTAGCTTTGTTTTTTAGGAATGGGTTTTAGGCTAGTTATAAAAGCAAATGAAAATAAAGAGTTTTATTTTGAGATGGTTACTTTGGGACATCAAGGAGGGCCATTGGGCTAATGGGCTCAAGGCTTTAAACAATGTGAGTCAATCTCAGATATGGACAAGGCTCTTTCACAGGGAAAGGTAGCAGCAATATTGGATCGAATTAAGTGTTGATGGCATTGGTTTGAGGAAAATAGGTGAGGAAAAGACAAAAGGGAGCAACTAAGAATTCTAAACTAGCCTTTTAGAAGATCAACACTCTAAGATTGATCGTGTCGAGGCGTATATATCCGGGATGATAAATTCTGCCCTCATATTCCTTCTAGAATAAGGAAGAGAAACAAATTGATAAAGAAGACAGAAAAACATTTAACAGGGAGAAACTCCACCAATATCACTGCACAAGAATCCTATAAAAGAAATATGTCTAATTACTGATCCATCATTAAAATTACAGAGAAACATTCTCTCGCAAAAACACAACCATCATCCAAAGAAAAAGAAAATGGAATTACGTACCGACCTCTCTTCACACGTGTGCCTAGCCTCCTCCTCTTCACCCCAGCTTGAACCCTCTCTAATCTTTTACAACTTATATAAATAATGAAATCCCACCCAAATTTCTCAAAGATTCAGAAGCCTTAATTTCGCTTTTCTAAGAATAAAAACAAGCATAAAATAAACACTCACACTGTTTCAAACAAATTGAACAACCAATTAAAAGGAAAATAGATTTGATATCTGTTTCTCTACATCTGGAGTTTGTTGAGGTTTGGCAAATCCACTCTAATGGCATTAGAACAGATAGATGTAGAATTAGTTAAATGTTGGAGGTAGTTTGAGAACAGCTACCAGTTGTATGATCGATGCTTTTAAACAATGATGCTCCCCTCACACCGTAGAAAACTAATACGCCACCGCTTAACTACTACACTGGCTAATGAGATGTTAAAGCACCTCCCGCTATGATCCCAGAATCTGGAAACCCTCGGTCTATTCGCGACATTCAATTCAGCATCTTCACCAATAGACTTGGCCCCCGAAGTTGATTCTAGAATTTTTAATATGAAGCTATCAGTGTTCAAATCTGGAACATTTCTGGAGATAAGAAATTTAAACTTTGTACAATTTAGTACAAACAAAACCTCTAAAAACAGCGAGACATCTCACACAAGCTGTTAGAAAGATGCTCAGCCATGCCTTCTAGTTAGTAGTTTGGGATCAAGCAATCGCTCCATAAAGTATTAGATTATAAAAGAAACACCATGGCAACCAACAAAGGGAGAGAATATTGTAGCTTCCATACCCAATACAACAACAACTGTAAAAATCAAGTACATCAGGAAAACAAGGACTGCTACACTGTGGAAAGCACACCCATGAATAGAATATATAATGTAGAGGGGCCTCATGGAGGTGCAGCATAACCTTTGGGCTTTGTTTTCACTTTAGCTTCATCTACACTTTGTACAAAAATAGCATCTGGCTCATGCAATTTATCACCCTCCTCAAATGTGTAGCTTGATGCAACAGCCAACAAACGACCATCTTTACTAAATGATAAAGCTGCAATGCTTGTAGGATATTTTGAATACTGGCATAACCTCTTCTTGTTGTTCCCATCCCACACTTTAACATAGCCATCACTTCCCCCCAGTGGCGAAAGTACCACAGATGGGATGAAAAACAATTGCATTTACTGGATAAACAATATCTCTTCCAGCCTCTGACTTGCGATGACATTTAAAATCATATTTTTTAGCTTGACCAATGCATAATATAGCACTGGTCAACTCTTGCTTGGATACTTGAAGCAGGTATGTAAAGGTGGCTTTTTATAAATATCACCTTGTAATGTAGTTTGTTGATGTTCAGCCGGTCCACTCTCGAAAGAATTTTCTGAGCACTCGTGAGATAGACCTTCAACATTTGTGTGTGACCATGGGATTTTGCTGGTTTAGCATCTCAGAGTTACCGAAATAAAGTGAAACCCATAGGACGCCTTCACTCTGGGATTAGCGTACCACAACACCCTCAGCTCTTTTTCATGTCCAATTAGAGAAAGGTAATTGGTACAGTACAGCATAATGATCCTATAGACCCGATGAAGAAGGAGTAGCACAACTTGTCCCACCTAAGGAAATCATTATGCATGCCCATCCTATGACTTGAATGAGGAGAACCCAGAATAGTACATGGACGTAACAAAGAAGATGACATTGTGTTCTTTCCAACAACAACCATTTTGTATGATGGAGTCGCGTGCGAGTCGTGAGACAGTGATGTGCTATTTGAAGCCATATAATCTCCCACTCCTAATCTTCCAGATGCACTGACTGACTGTGACAACAATGGTATAGTTTGAATGGATACAACAGGAATAGTAAGTCTCAGGCCTGCAGGTATCGATGGAGCAATTGATAGCCTTGATATGCCTGCAACTTCATTAAAACCACCTGAGAAAAAGTATAGCTATCACAGAGGAATGTCAATATAACAAGGATTCATGGATTGCATATCCGCGGAAAATGTATATCATTCTAGCTTACACATTCCTTTGATCTGCATTCCAAACACCTGTCATAGGGTTTAAAGGCCGCTATATATTTAATTTTTTTGGGGGACTAACCACATGCATGTAGACTCAATTATCAGCATTTATATAGCTGCCAGCTATATTAATTGCCTCGATGAATGAGTCCGAATGTTGGGCTTCGCTTGGTGTTAGCACCGACTTTGGCTTGTGTAAGTCTCGCTTCTGGTGCATAAAACTGCACACATATTCTTGTTGTCGAGCATTAGAAGGTTGGCCCTAGGCTAATACTTTTATTTTGGGCAAAAAATATTAGTCAATTTTTCATAAAACTCTGAATGAAGGCAAAGGCCAAGGGCCAAATCTTTATTTTTGAAAAATTACCAAAATAGGTTATAAACCCACATTAGGTTAATGAACTCAACTTTACCTTTGACCCACAAGAACCAAATTTTTCCATTTAAAACGGAATGCACGAAAACTTACTTTGAAGTTCGCGCACAAACACTTATTTTATGCTTGGTGAGTGTCAAGCACTTTCTGTCGCCTTCGCCATTCGTCATGAGCGAACACATATGCTCGAAAAGATAAATATCATTCAGAACACCCATTCTCTAATATATAGGGTTCTAACATAGGCTCCAATTTGGGAAAATAGTTCAAAGAGGTGCGTTTAGAATCCATGAACTCTAATTTCACGACCAACTGATCATTGGGTCACCGAATTATAAACTAAAAAATAAAACCATGAAGAGACAAGAGAGTGCTCTGTCCTCGATGAACTTATTTGTACCCATCTACCTACCCTAATCTCCCTCATAATTTTGTTGAATCAGTAATATGAATGCCAATGAAGCCAACCCAAGAGTTGATCCCATGATTTGGTTTCCTCATCATGCTTGATGGAAATCATGCTGCAATATGTACCGTAAGTGGAGAAATGAATCTTGGCAGAAAAACATGTTTGAACAAGCTATACCAAAAATAAATCCATATAATTCTGGGTAAACTGTGTCAAAAAATAAATGATCTTATTTGTTGATTCTTTAGGTATTCATTTAGTATTTTAACATGGATAAGTTTCCCATCCTTGTCCTCCATATTAGACCATGAATGCAAATCGCTCAATTTCAAATTTCTTTATGCTTACAAACAAAAGATTCATCAATCAGAAAATCAAAAGAGGACACAATATCTTTTGGTTTTGAGGCATGAGCTGTCTACAAAATTGCTTTCTTTGAGATTGGAAACTGAGATCAATCTGGTTTTCACAAGCTCAATATCCTTTCGAAGTTTTTCAGCCAATATCGCTAGAACACAAATTTGTGCTTCATGAGTGGAAAAATTTTCATTTCCAAATAATGAGGATGTAGTTAACTAAACTTCTTCAATTGGAAAATATGCTAACTCATCCCTGAAATATTTTATAGCTTCACAATACATAGGATGTTCCCCATACCTTGTCATCTTGAAGCTTCATCAAGGCTGAAATCTGGATTCTTCAGCAATGAATTCGATTGTGAACTTTGAAGCTTGGGACCTTGAACAATGGAGTCGCCACGTGAATGGTACGTACCTCTTGTGTTTGGCTTCTTGCTCACCATCAAAAGTCAACTGAACTTGAAATGTACCGGAGAAAGTCCCGGTGGAGTCGCCAAAATGTTAGCACTCGTAATTTTCCACGCTGGGAGGCAATCTTGCAGGTAACCTCGGACCACTTTGAGTCTTGGATCTATCCTTCCAAGACTCAAAGATGGATCTCTCTATATGATCTAGCTATGTTTTTAGGATTGGTTTTAGGCTAGCTATAAGTTAAAGAAAATGACATAGTTTTTTATTTTGGAGATGGTTTTGGGACGTTAAGGAGGGCCATTGGGAAATGGGTCTCATTAAACAATGTGAGTCAATCTCGTGATATGGACAATTCTTCATTGTATAAGCAAGGTAGTAGCAATATTGATTCGAATTAAGTGTTGATGGCGTTGGTTTGAGGAAGGAATAGGTGGAGAGACAAGCAAGGGAGCAACTAAGAATTCCTAAAACTAGCCTTTTTAGAAGATCAACATAAAGATTATCAAAAGCTAAGAGGCAGAGAGTCCGATGATCAATTCTTCCTCTCATATTTCTCCTTCCGTAATAAGAACTGAAAACAAATTGATAAAGAAGGCAGGAAAACATTTAACAGGGAGAAACTCCACCAATATCACTACACAAGAATCCCGTCAAAGAAATATGTCTATTACCGAATTCATCATTAAAATTACGAGAAATACTCTCTAGCTAAAACACAACCATCACCCACAAATAAAATGAAATTACGCCTCGACCTTCACACGTTGAAGCTCTCCCTCTTCATCATCCCAAACTTTAACCCCTCTCTTAATCTTTTATAGCTCTATAAATAATTAAAATCCCACCCAGCCCTCAAAGATTCAGGCCTTAAT
>SNQJ01S0218439.1:0-15301 GCA_010110895.2 Picea sitchensis
TTGTCTAGTGTAAAGTTAATGGATTATTTCATTTCCTAGACATATTATTCCTAGGGTTTATGCTTAATTGTTGATCTCTAACCCTAAGTAGGAAAATTGGCCCTATCACGTTGAGATTTAAGGTGTTATATAACATTATTTGGGTTGATTTAAGGTGATACTCATATATGGAAATTAAATTGCAACATTAATTATCATATTTGGTGAAACCCTAAGGCTAGGGTTTGGTGCTTTAAGGTGTTTCTTTCTCATTCCTAGCCTCTCTTTCATTTATAGATTGTTTATCAATCTTATCTTACATATCTAGAGGTGATTTTAATTTCTAATGTGATTATAATTGGTTATCATTTGCTTAGAGGTTTTATTTGGTGAATTCCAAGTGCTTACGTGCAAAACCCTAGGGGGTTTCACCACCTATTTTACAAGTTCTTTCTTAGTTAATGTTTATCTATCTTTAGAAATTGTCTCTAAAACTTGTTTGGTTGATATTGAATATCTATTTAGAAAGTTTTTAAATGCTACTCTGAAGTTGTTAATGATGTTTATCTTACATATCAGATTTAACACACACATCCACTAGCTCCTAACCTTTCTTTGAAGTGGATATACATGTGATTCATGCAAATGTTACTAGTTGAGTATCTTAGGATGATTGTAATTGTTGATTGGAATCCTAACTCATTATCTTGTTATATATTTGTGGATTCATTAAAGTAAATAATATAATTGTGTGGTTTTATTTCACTTAATGAGGTTTAGTTTCATTATTTGGGATACGCCTCGTGACTTCTAGAAGTTGGAATAAAGTGTAGGGTAAAGTGTACTGAGGTGAAAATGGTCCAATTCCCATTATTTTTGTGCTATATAGCCCATGTTCTAGAAAGGGTGCCATTTCAGGCTGTAACAAGTAATGAATTTTGGAAGTTGTGATTCAATCATCTCTTTTTACCATTGAACAGGGCGCCATGAAGAATGTGATTATGCAAAAATACCTAATAATGTTATTGAACATACATTTCTCTAATAACCCACTTAGCACACATGTACTTCTCTTGCCAATCATATTTAAACATCACCATCCCTCCCCAATCCTGTGGAATGCAACACACCTCCCAATTAACCCAGTGAAAGCCCCTTCTATACTACAGGACAACCCAAATAATCTTTTTCAAGAGCTTATCCAATCACAGGTAGGCCACTTGAGAAGGGACCCAACATGCTAAATACTGGACATGAGTCATAGAAAGGACTTTGGAGCAACTTTGGAATATTGTTGCCAAGTATAAAGGTCAAGAAACCCATTTGTCTACCTTAAATATTTGTTGGATGACAACATCCCATAAACATTTAGGGATACCAAAAGGAAAAATTATTCATTGGAATTATAAACACCTAGCCCAATTGAAACCAAGATCAACCCTATTTTGTAAGCCATTAGGGAGAAACCTCCTAGGAAAAATGATAAAACTAGGTTTTTCTGTGAGTAACTTAATTCCTAAAGGTCCATTAAAAATATGAATGCATCTGATGTGTTCTCCATGGAGTGTCTACCCTCTATAATAGTGAGAAAGGAGTCATATGTGAAATATCCATTAACCATGTAGTTAGTATTTGACCCTGAAAGAAAATTCCCCAAATCAACCCATGAGAAGTTCCATGCTGAAGTAGATAAGCAAGAGATTTTGTAGGCATACCATATAGGGAAGGGGATAATGGGTATCATTTTCTGATTAAATGGAATAAACCAAAACCCTCGGAATTGGTTTGGTTAATGGAGAGAGAGGTAGAGGAATCAACATAAAGGGTTTCAACAACTTGCAAAACAAAAGGGCAAACCCAAGACCCTGTAGGATAGCCAAAATGAAATTTTGTTCCCCTCGATCATAGGATATTTCAAATTTGAGATTGAGATACAATATTTCATTCATCCCCCAAAAATAATCCCACTCCATTCCTTCCCGAACTACAAATCATTGTTTAGGATTATCCGTCCCCGAATAAAACCTATTTGTTCTAGTTATATAATCTTGTGGGAGGAGTGATATACTAGATTCTTAGTGTTAGGGTCTTTTCCAAGGTCTTGTATGCGACATTAATAAGGGTAATTGGTCATGAGCCAGTGATAATATTTGGTTCCACCACCTTGGGGATAGACTTGATAAAGCCTTGCTTTATGATGGACCCAAGGAATTGTTTTCACATATAACGTCCTTGTAGACTCAAACAAGGTTAGGACCAACACAGTCCTAAGTAAATTTGAAAAATTAACCAAAAATTCCATCAATTCCTAGAGACTTATCATTGACCATTTCAATTAGGGTTCTCTTTAACTATACAAGGGTCAACTTCTAATAATATATTCTCTTATGTTCAAGGGAGACTTTCATTTGGATGATGTCAATGCATGTCTGCATGGTCGAATTTGTTCATTAGTGATAGTTTCATATTGAAAAAAAATACTGTAGTGAGTCACAAAACCATGCTTAGTGTCCTTAATATTTGTAACCCTAGAAAAAGTTGTTTTAAGTGCATGGAACTTGTGGAGGGATTCCTAAATGGCCAATGTTTTGAAAAATGTTTTCGTAAGGAAATCCCTAGTTTTAAGCTAGTGTAACCTTAACCGAATATAACCACCTTGGGCTAATTATATTTAATCCACCTTCAAAAAATGGTGAAGTTTTGTCTCGTCAGCCTGAAGAACAACATAAAAAGGTGCTATGTAGAGTGTGAAAGAAGCCTCCTCAAATTCCTTCTTGGCTTCTTTATTTTGAGAATGTCAAGAAATTACTAGCAGCTAATGAAATCTCCCAAGAAACATCGTGATTCATCCTTTAACATCATTCCACTAATTTATCCACCCATATTTAACCTCAATTCAAGGAATCATGTTCTAAATCATAGGAATGGCATGAACACATGTTGGGTGTTGCATATGAGAAACATTCAATAGGTACTAGGTCATAGGAAGAATTGATTAATTACACTCCACGAGAGAAAGAAGGTAATGAATTGATTATAAGAAATATGGCCACCCCCATACTTTTACTGGTTTCCCACCTTCATTATCAAAAAATAAAGTGATTTGTTCATAATGCATGTGTTGGATTACTGAGAGGGGGGGTGAATCAATAATGAGTAATTTATACACTTTTAACCATATTTTATATTCATTTAATGTATTCAACAATGTTGATTAGTTCATCATTAATATGTTATTTCATCATATAACATTAACATCCATCAATTCATAATAAATAATAATAGACACATCCAAACAATGCACAATACACCAATAATTTACGTGGAAACCCAATGCAAGAGGAAACCACGAAATGCTTTTATTATATGTATTTAAGAATTACATTCAACGAAGCACCAACTTCCAATTCTCTAGCTCCAACCAGAAGGACGCTCCAACCCCCTGTGTTCTCTGTCTCCAACTGGAAGGTGGCTACAACCACCCAATTCTCTGGCTCTAACCAGAAGGAGGCTCCAACACCCTAATTTTCAGGCCCAATTCTCATGCTCCAACATGAAGGAAGATCCAACTCCTTGGTTCTCCAACTCCAACCAGAAGGTGTCTCGGACCACCTATCTTGCCCCATCCTATCACCCTAAAATATAAATGCCAAATTCAGACAACCTGTCACTATCACTGAATCAACCACTGTCACTGTCAACCTATACCAACAACCTGTAACACCCTGTACCAACACCCTGTAACAACAACATGTACCAAAACCTGTGCCAATAACCTATCACAATAATCTCATCAACCAATCATGTACATAAATAACTAGCACAACAGGTTCCATCACAAGTGCATCAACCATGCACATCAAAACACCTCATAACCACCACCAAGATCAAGATGTTCTTATAATAATATACCAATATATTTTATGCCACATCAACCATAAACTATGTGCCAACAATACTACTAGAAAGTGCCTCTAACAATGCACCAAGCATGTACCAATCATGTATCAACAACACACCAACTATGACTCATAAAGATGTACCAACATCATCAACTATACACCTCATGTATGTGCCAACTCATCAACTACATGCCTCAACCATGTACCCAACATGTACCTCAACCATATAACAAATACATACACCAAGATAACCAACAAATGCCTCTAACAATGCGTCATACTATCCATAAACCAAATACCATAAACCCTTACATCAAACCATGTGCTAAAACCTCATTGTTATGTAGCCTCAAGCATGTACCATGTCATGACAAAATGTAACCATCAAAACTTGCATATAAACATAACTGTAACTATGTAATAGACCCGATTTATGTGATCATAGACCTGTAGAGCTTCAACTTCAAAAGCAAGAGAATAACATTTTCATCAAACTTTACGTAAGTCTCACATGACTAGTTTTTGGATTAGTCAACAACCCTAACCTGAAATAAGCATAACTATTTACCTGAAATGAATAAAGGTCTGAAAATGATACAAAATATTCTTCAGTTTCTTCTCTGAAATTCCTCCAGGTTTCACTGCTTGGAACCTCCCATAAAAGGAGTTATAGAAAAAATGGCAGACCTTGCTGAATTATGGATTATTCTAGAGAGCGAACTTGTACGGCATGCCACGTGCTCAATATTTTCTATATTATTCTAAAACTTGCACAAAACAAGATAAAGCCTCTATTATTTCTATTACAATTTGTCTCACATCATTTGGATTTTCTATGAAGAATTTATGACCATTTTACTTGGAACACCTGTTTAAAATTAGTTTTGGAGGTAGCCAAAAACCCTATCTTCCATAGAGTGTATCTCCAAAACTACAACGAACCAGAAGCTAAAATTTCTACCACAGGTACCTTGATATTTTGTCAATATCCTCTATGTTTCATTATCTGAATGATTCTATAGAAAAACATTATTGCGACAAATGGTGAGATGCCCTGTAAATAACATACCTTAGAACACATCATTAAAAGACTTCATCCTCCCTTGGATTTTCAGCCTTATTTACTTTATCTTCCCTTTGAAATTCACCTCAGATATCCTTCGTTACCTCAACGACTTATATATATTCAATATTCTCAATAGGTAGGGTAGGTTCTAATGGGAGTTCCTTCCTCTCTTATTTATACTCTCCAAGTAGCTTCCTCAAGGGGTTATCTTCTAACTAACTTTACCCAACTTCCTTCTTTTATGGATAACCCACTTCTAACCACTTATCTACTTACAACCACTTAATCCACAAATATTAATCTATCTACTTCTAGTTGCAACTAACTTTATTATTTAATTTATCTATTTTTCAACCACTTCGACTTATCCATAAATAGTAAACTCACCACTTCTTGTTGCAACCACTTTGACTAATTTATTATTTAAATAATTTCTCTTTACTCACAACTTCTTGTTGCAACCACTTTATTATTTAATTTATTTCTTGGTCAACCACTTTGACTATTCAATCTTCTCATCACAACTACTTTGCCATAATTACCAAACTCACAACTTCTTGTTGCATCTAATTTATCTTTTTAATGCAACAACTATACCCATGATTAAATACTAGTTACCATCAATTTGAATAATACACTTCTTGTAGGAGTTTCTAGAATAATTGACTTCTTTGACCTTCTAGGGTCTTCTAGATAACTCATGAGGGTTATCCAACTTCACATGGCCATAAATCTCTAACTGTGATGAGTTGTGTGACATTCCACATATCACCGGAAATGGCATGACATACACTATCCATCTAGAATAGTCTTACCTGCATATTCATTTACCATCATGCCTTCATACCTCAAAAAAACTTGGGTCCCTTATCCATACCTTCATGCTATCAGAATTCACTACTGGACTTATCCAAGGGTTGACATCAATATCTAAGGGTTGACATCAATCTCCAATATCACTATCTAAGGGTTGAAATCAATGAAAACCAACAATCCAAACCAATTGTCCACCAGCCTAAGCTAACTGTCTAACAATCTCCCCCTTTGGCATTGATGACAACACCAACACTGATGGAAACACTTAGTCATGATAAAATTCACGCTCTTACTCATGATCAATGTTTCTATATCTCCCACTTTGACATCAATGGAAAAGGGTATCTCCCTTTGGGGTTGTTCCCCCTGACTGAACTCTCCTTGGGGCTTCTCCCCCTGTCTAATGACTTTGATCTTTCTCTATATTTCTAAGCCTTTGATTACTCTCTCTCCCTTCATCTGAATAATATCTTCCCCTTTGATAAAAGGGTATCACTCTGATGCAACAATGAAGTCATATCACTCATACTTACCTTGTGACCATCGCTCCTCCTGGATTTATGCCTCTGTGCTCTCTCTCCAAACATCTAACTCTATATCCATGCATCTGAGAAATATCTCCTCCTGGAATCATTCCTCTGTTCTTACCTCTCTATCTGACAACTTCTCTGAATTATTTTTCTACATGTATTCCTTCTTCTGTTTCTCTCCCTTGACTTCTCTGCAAGATGTCGTGTAGATGACATGTAGGGATTCCTATACCTTCTTTGTTTTGGAGTTTTTTTCCAATAGTGCTTCCTTGTTTAATCAACTAACATATATGAAAAACATTCAAGGATAAGTATTCAAATATTCCTGTTTCATTATCATCCATTATGATAATGTTCCTTTATCTTTGAACCACTCTCTAAACCAATCTATGAACCAGTCTTTGAATCCAATCTCTCATCCACTATCATATATTTGTCCAAACCTGCTAAGTGTTCTTATGAATCCATCTCTGTCCATATTTTCCATGGCTATGCTACTCAACTGTCCACAAGTTGACCCATATGTCATTGTACTATTCTAAAGTATTCTCGACTGCAAATGATCATCAAATGTGTCCACTAATCTTCTCTATATGCATACCAAACTCTACATGTCTGGAACAACCTTTACTGATGATGTCTCTATCTGAATAAAATCATATAATTTTTCCTGTGTAATTTTCCAACTGATTAATCTGTCATATTGTGCTTCTACTAATTGACTGCTTCGAATCTGTCTACTCGAACTTTGTAAGATTCTTGAAAGATGGTTCTATGATCTGTCTCAGCTAATGCATAGACTCCCCTTGTCTAATATTCATATTACCTGGGAGTCTCCAAGATGGATGGCTTAGAAGAATACCTTTTATGATGCAGAGTCATCTTCCTCTCCGTCTGTGGAGTCATTCTGTCTCTGAACTCTTACTTCTCCCTTTCTGTCTATGTATTGATCTTTCTCTATAACTCCTGAAAGTACAATCTCTTGACCATGTTCTTTATTTACCCGTCCTTCTTTTATTTCATTTATTTTCCAAACATTTTTGTTTCTGACATCTTCCCTTTTATTTCTAGATCTATATTCATCTCGTGTTATTGCCAATATTGCGATCTATGAGACCGGGTCTTTGTTCACTTATTCTTCCTATTTTCTTAGCCATACTTTCATATATCTGATATCAATGTTCTCTTTCATGGAAGTGACGATCATGCTTCTACAATCACGAGCTATGCATCCATATTTATGGCATTTGTAACATTCAATGTTATGTGGGGCCACATAATTATTTCTTGCTTGAACATTTCTTTCATAATCTCTGCAATCTGCAACCTTATGTCTAAAGTTAGTACAATAAAAACAATGACCATAAAAGAAATTTACATACTTGGGAGTGAATGGTGTAGTCATGTTGAATTCCTTCCTTGTCTGATCATGATTGAATCTTTTTTGTGGTTTGAATGTGGAGGGTCTTCTTGAAGATGTATTTTTATTAGTTTTCTTAGATTCTGGTTGACCACAATTCCTTCCTTTGAGTACTTCTACATAACTCTTGCTCTTTTCTTCATTCTTCTTCTTTGACAACCTAAAATGCTTCTCTTCATTCTCTACTACTGATGTTGATGTTTATGTCTCTTCAACATTCTTGTTGAGCTTGACAACTTTGACTCTTAGTCACTTCACACTTTTCTTCTTCTGAATTTGTCTGACATGATGAGCATCTTTCCTCTTGTTATGTACCTTCATCTTCTTTGGCATTCTCTAACTTTGTGATGGGTGAAGAATAGATATTATGTAACTTATCCCAAAGTTCTTTAGCTGATGAACATTTACCCACTTTGTATTTTACTGAATCAGATAGTCCTTCCAAAATGAAATCCATTGAATTTTTGTTATTTCATTTTAGTTCCTTCTTGGTTGTAGTCTTTGCCCTTTTTGAACTATCATATCCTATAACAATTGATTTCCAAATATCATATCTTTGTTCCTGTAAACATACCTTCATCCTGTAACTCCACAAATCATACTTTAGATCCTTCATACCATTGAATATCAATGCTCCATTCATATTGTATTCCATGATCTACCTTCCAGTGGTTAAACTATTTTCCTGAAGGAACCTACTTTGATACCAATTGTTGGATTACCGAGAGGGGGGTGAATCAGTAATGAGAAATTTATACACTTTTAACCATAGTTTATATTCATTTAATGTATTCAACAAGGTTCATCAGTTCATCATTAATATGTTATTTCATCATATAACATTAACATCCATCAATGCATAATAAACAATAATAGACACATCCACACAATGCACAGTACAACAGTATTTTACGTGGAAATCCAATGCGAGAGAAAACCACAAAATGATTTTCTTATATGTATTTAAGAATTACATTCAAGGAAGCACCGGCTTCCAATTATTTGGATCCAATTAGAAGGAGGCTCCAACTCGTTACGAGGAAAATCTCTCTATGGCTAGGGTGAACCACAATAGACGAAAATGATTGCAGAAATCAACTCTATCCCAACAATATGTTATATAAACTAATGTGCAAGGGAGATAAGAAAGAGGCCTACCTCGTCCATATGTTCGATGATGTCCACTGTTGGGCACTTTGACCCAAAGCTATATACCTGCAACAAGTTCTCAACAAACAAGCGAAACAAGCATATGGTGGCAATATAAAAGGTTATCACATTAGATAGCATAATACATCAATATTCATAACAAATACACCCATGGATAATAATTCATATATTTGCAAGACATCAATTGGATGGGAAGAGAGTATTTCTATTAATAAATGATCAACAAAAGTGAAAATATTACAGACTTCCATGTTGGCATGGTTCAGAACTGATAAAATAAGTTCCTTCTAGCTAGGCCTCCACCACTTCAATCCTCCACCAAATGCAAGCTCATATAAGGGAGATAATGAGGTTCTCCATCAATAGGGGAAGAGCTTGGGGGATGAACACTGTGTTCAGACTTAAAGGAAAAATGGATGTAGACTCAATATGAAGTCAATAATTTCTCCAGAGTAACTTTTCTTTCAAAATTGAATTCCTTCTCCTTTTCCACAGCTTGGAATTGGCTTCTTTATAGACTTCAAAATTCAACTGAAGGGTTGATTCAGAACGTTTCCAGTATATGGAAGGCCAAGGATCAGAGATATCCTATCGTGACATGGAAACCCGACATTAAATTTTGATTTTCTAGCACAAATCTCGATGTACGCAAGCTGTAGTGGAGCAACCTACATATATGCTTGCTGTATAGGGTGCAAGATGTGTACAAGTGGAAAATTTCATATTTTTGTCTCTGAACTTTAGTAACAGGGAAGACAAGTCTACATAGGGAAATGGAATAAGGCCCTCTCTGCAAGATTTCATAGGGTGAGGTAAATATTTCTCGAACAGATGCCCCCTAATGTGTGAGGTCAGAGGAGAATCTGTGATGGCTGAAATACATTATAAATAACCCAGAAGTGGAGTGGTAGAGAACCAGCTGGACGAACTTAGTTTCCCAGTACATTCTGCACTGACTTTGCATACATGGTTGCCAATAAAATTACACTACAGATCCATGTGAAAAATATACCAAACAAGTGTCTGTGGCCATGAATAGGGAAATAAAAATGTGGTTATATGCCAATAGATGTCATAGTCACGAACAAGGCCCAGTAGAACTAGTCTCAAAACCAATCTGAAGTTTTTTGTATACCATGGAGTACAATATGATCTCCCATGATCACTGGAGTCATATAGGTACTGGTCCAATGAAAAGGAAGCAACAACTCAGGAAAGTTGTGGCCACATAGTGATGTCTTCAAGTTTTCTACACAATCCGCCAAAGGTGCAAGTCTACATCATGTGAATAAAGGAGTTGGGGTCGAACACAATGAGACATCGTTTGATTACAGGTCATTGATGTATACCGTTAACAAACACGAGAAAATATACTGATAATGAAAGTAGGTATCAAGGCACCGAGTACATTCTTACAAGTGTGGATAGAGGATTTAGTGTCAAACACTTGAATAATCCATCGATCAAGAGACATTGATGTATTACCAACTGTCGATGATGAGAGAGCCTGCCACTAATGACTGCAAGCCTCAAGGTACTCATAAGACTCTAGGTCCCATTTCTAGAATAAATGGGTTGAATTCGATGGAAAGAGATCTGCTGAAAGGAGAGCATTAAGGCATCTCTCATTAGTCAGCACGAGGTACAAAGCAAGAGATTCATGATTTGGTGGAAATTGGATGAAGAACATGTTCACAAACCAACAAACATGTGTGTCTTTCGTGTGTTCCAAGTGCAAGCGGTACACGAAAATACCCTCTGAATAGTAGCCAATGATGAAAACTGCTGACAAAGGCGAGGAAACCACCAATAAGGCTAATGGAATCCAGGACACTTCACAAATACCAATGTGTGAATAGATCTCTTACCGTCGAACACAAGGGAAACCACCCAGTCAATGACCAATGATGAAATGTCGATTGTTGGGCTCAAGGTTACCTACCAATGATGAAAGTAGGGCCATGGTACATGATAGGACTACATTATCATGTGATTCTGAGACAAACTGAAGGTATGGCCAACATGAAAATTCAAGAGTTCTGAGGGGTGGCCGACACAGGTTGATAAACTTCCTTTGAACAAGAGCATGAGACATATGGAGGACTCTGGCAGCATAGAACCAATGATGAAACCATGAGATGTAGGAGGCATCAATGAACTTCTCTGTAGGGACTGGAAGAGTAACCAGTCGGTAGAGAAGACTCTGTAACGAGCTCATATTCCTAAGGTCATGTGAATCCCAAAATTATGATGAATGGACTCAAATAACTTTGTGCTCTATTCAAAGGTGACACGACTACTGCCAATACAAGATAATACTCCCTTCACGCCCATCTTTTTTTATTTTTTCATAGACAAATGAATGCTATGATACAGAGGAGGAAACAAGTGTCGCAAGTAAGTAAAACTAGTTCTAGTAGTGGAACGTATCTATGCTCAATGTAGGGAAGTGCATGCGAGAGATGGACACTCGGGGGAATGTTCCGTCCTAGGTATAGGGTGTTGTTGGGCCCCAACAACTCCCCCTAAATGTTTACAAAATTTAAAGGGCCCCCATTAGAATCTTGATAATTATACTACAGAATCAACCTTTTCAAATAGTTCCATACCTTGGCTTGATTTGAGACAAACTTAAGACATTTACTATANCAAATGTTTACTTTCGTTTAAATTATGATTATGTGTTCATTCTTTTGCTCATTAGCAAGTTTGACTATTTTGAATAATGTGTTCAATACTTCATCAAACAATATCTTGGTTGGTTTCTCATTTTCATAAAATCATCTGGTGATATTAATTATTATTATTATTATTATTTTTTCATTTTGCATCTCATAATAATAATAAAAAATAAAAAAGAATTATCTATCATTTGTTTGATTTTGTAAAAAACCTAAATTAATATTTTTCTCTTCTCAATTAACTTGAATCTTCTATAATTTTGAGATCATTATAAACAATGTTTGTTTAGAACTTATAGTTAGTTTAAATTCATTTTTGATTTTATTGTTCTAGATTTTGTTTTATTCACAATTTTTAGGTTATTAATTTAGGTTTCTTTTTGTTTCACAAGTTTCTATTATCAAATATTTGATATGGATCTGATAATGGATTTATTTTATTATCCAAATACATTCAAGATGATTGATCCAAAAATAATATTGGATTGCTACAAATAAATTTATGAGCAACAACAGATAAAAATTGGAAAGACGTCAAGATCAGATAAGCGATTTTACAAGACTGATTGCAGCCAAACCGTGAGGAATTTCAAGAAAAGGTTGAAAACCCACTTCCCAAATGGACCCGTTTACCTTTTGCGTAGATATTTTCCCAAAAACATGCACGATTTGAGAGATATTTGGGTCTCTTTACGAGACAAATTTTAGGTGGCAGAAATTATTAGTGATGCCCAGACTGTTCATTCATTTTATAAATATATGAGAAAGTTCAGAGCCAAAGATCCAAGAATTGGAGAGGAAGATTTTTATCCTTTCTCTTTTGTATATTATTCCTTCTGTAAACATTTTTTTCTTTTCAAATGGAGTAACGGATGGTTGGAATCTTTGGGAGAATGGACGAGTATTTTCAAAGAAAAATATGGAATTCCAAGTTGCTTAATGGATTTTGTCCTGTGAGTAAAATGGTTTCATTTTCATTATAATATCTTCATATTCTTTGATTAATTGATTATGCATTGATTTAAATTAGCTTTAGTATATTTTATCAATACATGGTTAATTATTATCATTTATATATTAATTTTTCCAATCTTTAAAGTCTATTATCCCAAAAAATTCTTCCAGGACTACGAATGGACAAGTGATTCCAAAACTTAATAGAACGACATATATGCATTTTGGCTTTAACATTTTGTTTATAATGTTGTTATTTATGTTTTGTTAATCCTGTTACATGTACAGGTCTGATATCTTTAGATTAAATGATCTGTGATGTGTAGGAGGTTTATATTATAAATACCATCTATCATTTGCTTCTCAAAATACAAATGTTGTGATCATATATTCGATTTAAATAATGAGATTTATATTTGAGTTTTAAATTGAATGATAAAATGCATAGATTGGTTCCAGATTTATCTTGCTGTAATCATGTATAATTATGAGATCACAGGTTTATGTTTGTGTTTCCTTTTCTGTCATTAAAACCTAAGCTGCCAATACATGTTTTGAATTTATTTAGAACAATCATAAGGTTCATTGCGGATTTCTCTCTTGGACATGGCAGTTGGATGTCCTCCAACTATGCAGATGCTTGGATACACCTCACTAGCTCACTGACATGATAGCTTCTTTGTATTTTTCTGTCATTTACATATCATTGAAACTAGAATGTATGGTTTAGCTTTGACTATCCACATGTTCAAGTTTCATTAATTTTTTTTCAAGATTCTTTAAATTTATAAAGGTAAAACAATAAATATTTTTATGTGTTTTCTTTATCTGCTTCCTAGAAGCAATCATTTTTCACATCGATTTTCGTAAGTTTCGATTAAAACTTGCATCTTGTAAATCATGTAAATAAACAAGACTTGTATATCTTCTGCTTAAATACAACTACTACAGTTACATTAGAGCATATGTACATATATATAGTGTTTAGTAATTAGTTAGTTATTTATCTCTTTTATTCGTTTCTTTTAGGATTCTTAGATTGACTAACGAAGCCATTAAACCTGTCAGAATGAGTTACACCAAATGATTTGGTTTATTTAGACAACCCTAGACCAGACTCGCTCTTCCAGTTGACGGATGGTCATTTTCACCTGTCAACAAATGGCGCTAGAAGGAGGGCCGAGGTAATTTTAATGATTAAATTTTTTACCCCTCAGCCTGTCATAATTCCATATTTATAAATTTTTCTCTTGTGTCATCTTGAAATGCACTAGAAAGTAGGCCATACTGATAAGCTGACCTTATAGGAGTCTTTGTTTTGAATTTAATTAATTTCCCATGGCTCCCCACATCACTGTGTTGGAACATGCTTTCCACTTCTCATTACCTGATGTTCCCAACGAGGTAGTCTCTCGCTTGTCCAAACTCACCTTTGATGGTAGGGGGGATGTATCTGCTAAAGACCACCTTAACAAGTTTTGGTGCAAATGCATCAAACATGACATTTCCGATTTAAACGTTTTATGTAGATTGTTCGCTTTTACTTTTAGGGGTCGGATTAAACATTGGTTTGAGTCTTTTCCAAAGTATCACATATTTGATTGGTTTCAATTTGTAGAGGAATTTTTAGATGCTTTTGAAATCTATTATTACAATCAATTATGTGAATATTTTCAGACTTTTCTAATCAATGAAGATTCATCTTCAAAAGGATTTTCGACAAGAATCCATCATGTTCTTTGTAAATTTAATCTTGATGACATGTCATTTGTATTAAATCTCCTCTATGATGCTTGCATCCAGTCATATTCAATCACAACTGATGAAGCAATTACAAATAATATCACTCAATTGCAAGAAGAATTGTGTTCACAAGATGAGAGCGATCCATCCGAAAATGTTGAACAAGCAAGGGAGGNTCACAGGATGAGAGGAATCCATCCGAAAATGTTGAACAAGCAAGGGAGGTAGAATCTATTGAAAATGTTCTTACTGACAATCAAATTGGTTTTTCCTCTAAATCATTGTATTTTCAGTCCTCAACCATCGTGGAAGAAGATTCAATGTTGGGTCAAGGTGAATGTCCTCGTTCTCCTAACTCTTTCTCTAATCAGTATTTAAATTCGGTTATTGAAGAAGACTCAGGTGATGAAAATGATCTTAAACATTTTAGCATTCCAATGAAACTGATTAGAGATATAGATCTGCAATTGGAAGAAGAAACCTTAAACCCTCATCTATAAATCGTACCTTATCAACATGAAAGATCGGATGTTTTTCATGAAAGTTTTGAATTATCTATCATATAGAAGGCAAATTTAGATGATCATATTATGTTGAAGAATTTATCACCAAAACAGAGTGAAATTTTTAAGGAAAATGAAGAGGAATGTCTTGAGAATACCATTGTTAAATATCATAGCTCAAGATATTCTTTTCATGTGATTATTTCTGATTCATTTTACTCTTTATATCCCGATCTCTTCTTAGATTCTTGTGGATTTGATACTTTACCCACGGTATATTACTCTTTTCCACCACAATCCAATCTTTTCGATATGCCAAAATTTGGTGAAACTAATTCCAAACATAACACTTATCAAGTCAGATTTGATGCTCTTTCACTTTCATCACTTGAATGGAAAAAGGACATGTTGCAAGATATTTTACACGATTTATTTTTGAAAAAGACAATGCACTCATCCTTATGGAGATCGAATATTCTACATTGCATATTCGTTCTTTGATTAGTTCGAATTTTAATGTTTATGCTTCACATTTTG
>SNQJ01S0218442.1:0-14123 GCA_010110895.2 Picea sitchensis
CTCATGTCGCAGACCGCCCTTGGAAAACCTCAATGAACTTTCATGAGAACCCTAATAGGATTAACTAGAGGGACCTCTTAGTCATTATCCGAGATGTTCCATTATATATTGAATATCTGAGATTTAAGTTTATTGTGGATGATTTCACCCTTGGGATAATTGAAAGCAGTTAATTATGTGCCTAATAACTCTAAAACACTCTCGTACCACATGCCTTCCTTATACTCTAAAACTGTCAATGAACAGTATACACCATTCTAAATATTTTGAGTAATATAATAAAACAGATGTATCAGGAAGTATAACTAAACCCACCGAGGTACTGAATAGGCCTGCTGGTAGTGGGGCCATGCTTATATGGTACTAAGGTAAACCCATCGGGGTACTGAACATGCCTGCTAGTAGCGGGGCTATGACAGGTAAAGGGAGTTGAAAAACATAAAGTGGCACACCTAAAACTGAACAAAAACCCTTGGGTCTCATTTTGAAGCATTATTGAATCAAGGCTAGGAGATGACCTTAATATCTCTCGGATGATGTTCTTAAGAACCTTCAAGTATCCACTTTATAGTTCTATCTTTAAAATAAATAGGTTTTCATGAAAGTGGGACCCTCAGTATATGTAATTCACCTTACCTAAGCAAGAAGAGCTTCATCTATAAAAACTTGGATAAGAAATGAGTTAATCATCTTGGGTTGTATTCTTTTATGTGTTCCTCTATTCAAATGAGATTTAAATTATGTTTATATCACTTTTATTTTAAAGGTAATCTAGCCAGGGGGGCCTATTAGTCAAATTCGTTATGAAAACTCTTGGCCACTATCACATAATCATATTAGAGTCACATCCACATCTTTCTTCTAACTATGATCCACAACAGATTGGATAAGACTTAGCATCAAATAACTAATAGATCTAATCTATTACTCATGACTCCACTTTTCCATCATAACTACTTTTCCATGGGTAAGAAGTGTGAAGCATAGGCCATGAAGTTTATATTGTATAACAGGTTACTTAAAAGATAACTTAAGGAGCTAAAGAAAGGTGGAACTTCAGGGAATACTTGATTGAGTGAAGAGTATCATCAATTTTGAAATTTTGAAGATCATTGTTTCATGAGGACATGAAATGACTTAAGCATGGGGGAATCTTGAGTCTCCATTTTGACACCTCTATTACCCTATATTATCCTTTATCTGAGCCTATTTTACCTATGCTATGTGTATATAATTGACTGTTTCCTCCACAAATCCACTTGATGACCTTGTCCATGTGCATAGAGAGGTAACTTATGATTAAGGCATGATTTGTTTGATTTTCTTGATTAAGATTGATTAAATGATTGATTATTTATGCTCTTAATTACTTTGACTATTATTTAGCAGCTTCATAACAAGGCATCACCTCATCTGGTACTTTCAATGGTCCAGTACTGCAACAAACAATTGATTAGATACCAATAATCCTCCTAATACGGTACTCTGCAGTGATCCGGTACTACCTCTGTGTTCATCTTGTACCATCTCTGCACCTCTTCCGGTACCAGCTCCATCCAATACCAAATTTGCACCTCTTTCGGTACCAGCTCTGCGCTTCATCTGGTACCAACTCTCTACCTCTTCCGTTACTAGCTTCATTTGGTACAAGCTCTGCACTTCATCTGGTACTAGATCTGTGCTTCATCCAATACCAGTTGTCCGTTTCTTTCGGTACCAAATTCATCCTGTACCAGCTCTGTGCTTCATCCAGTACCATCTCTCTGCCTCTTCCAGTACCAGCTCTGTGCTTCATCTGGTACCAACTCTCCACCTCTTTCGGTACTAGATTCATCTGCTACCAGATCTGCACTTCATCCGGTACCATCTCTTTTCCTCTTTCGGTACCAGCTTCATCCGGTACCATCTTTTCACTTTGTCTGGTACTAGCTCTGTGCTTCATCCTGTACCATCTCTCTACCTCTTCTAGTACTAGCTTCATTTGGTACCAGATTGCGCCTATTCCATTACCAGCTCCATCTAGTACTACCATCATGCTAGTATGGTACCCATATTATGACTGTGTTCATTCGATACTAAACCCCTGTCTAGAGGATTTCGGTACCAACTATTCTAGTTTGGTACCAACTGTTCTAGTCCGATACTAGACATAATTCAGAATTTTGGAATGCTTCTAGAAGAAAATCGGGCTCATGCATTTTGTATAGAATGGCGTTTTCATGTGAACATGTGTGTTATAATTCACCCATATCACACATGTGGACCTCTATCTCAGGGGGAATGATTATGCAAAAATTAGCAAAAATCTGAAACTGCCAACTTACACATCGATTTTCGTGCATATGGTATCATATCTAGAAATTCGAATATATGGGTTTTGTATAGAATATGGAAAATTGAGTAAGATGCAAGAAAATTTTCAAAATTAGAATTGGTTTGGAAGATATGGGTGGAGTCCTAACTCAAATCTGCCCAAATTGATGAAAAAGACAGATTTTGGGGATTTATCCTAAAATCGTGAAAATTGTTTTCTTAGTTTGGGGATTCAGTTTCATCCATTCCTCCATGGATTTTATGTATAAATAAGACCTCATAGGTCTGCGAAGAGATGAATTATTATGCTATAAGATTTTTTCTTGAAGAAAGATGAATTATTACGCTGTAAGATTGGTTCTTAGAGAAAGATACACAGTGTTATGATGAATGAAATGTTGAATTGTTGATTCAATCGAGCAATTGAAGGAATTAAAACGTTGTTTTGTGAAATTCATGGGAATGAGTAAAGTGTTTTAGTCTGCAATCTCTTTAGACATACCTTGTTGGTTTGTCAAGGGCCCACCGCCCCAACCAATGTAAACCTCCCTGTATATGTTTTTGTGTGATTGTGTGAGTGTGAACATTTAATAGTTGTGTGTTGTGAATGACTTTGAATGAATTTTAAGTTCAATACATAGTTATTTGATTTTGAATCAGTGTGAGTAATTAGACATTGAACATAGTAGATAGTTCCATTTCCATTTCTTCAGATTAATATTTAATTGATAAGAGTTTGATGTGTGGGAATGTTAAGCAAGCGAATGTTGTTGTTTTGAGTTTGTAATTGTGGTGTTCTTAGTAGGTACAAGAACCAAAATAATTCATCTCTAACCTTAATGTTACATATAATGAAGTCTCTCAATCATATTGGTTGTTTCCTGTATTAAATAAGGTTTGATTGGACTTAATACAGTGATGATTGATTTATGTCTAAGAGTGAATAAAGTGGATTGGTAATTACTGTTTTAATTGCTATAGGGAACAAGATATCAAGTTCATCTCTTTATTTCACAAGCCTATATTGAACAAACTTGTCACCTAAGAAAGATCCTTTTCAATTGAGTGTTTGCTTGAGAGTTTTACTATGAGCTTTATTTTCTGTTATTGTGGAAGTGTGCCCAGATTTTCTTGCTAGTTGTTGTTAGGAGTAGTAGCTATAGATAACTAAGTCAAAGTCCATATTTTCATTTCATGAGCTTGTAAATGGAAAATTCATTATCTGGGCAAGATCTTTTGAATTCATGATTGTTAATATTTTGTTTGCAAGTTTTTCTTTTTGAATTTTGAAATGAGGGGAGAATGTTATTTGAAAAAGTGTGAAAACATAGCATTTTGTTATTGATTGTTTCTTTATTGAGATATACTCATCAGACATAGATAGCCCACCTGTTGTCGACACATATAGTGTAACAACTCTATTTATTACGAATCTTGGTCAACAATTTATGTTTGGTAATATATTATGCATTATAATTGTGCCAACAGGTGCCTTCACCATCATGCCCCTCGATACCTCTTTATCAGTGACATTTTGTATTGACGTGGGGTCGACACCATACTCCACTGATATTTGACCATTGATGAAGCAGACATAGTCTAGAACGATTTCCATAGCGATTCTTGTGGTGGCCACTTCTTAGGTATGTGCACCACCAAAAAAATCATTCGAGCCCGATACTTCTGTCCCACATTGTTTCATGACTGCATCCATGATGTCAAGCGATGCGAAAAATGCTAGCTTTATGCAAATAAATCATGAGCGCCACCCGCTCTTCTACATCCAGTCATATTTGATGGCCCCTTATGCAAATGGGGCATAGACTTCATCACTTGAAATCCTCCATCTAGCACTGGACACAAGTACATCATCATGGAAGTAGATTACTTTACCGAATGGGTCAAAGCCATGCCTACCTTCAATAATACCGCTGACACAACACCACATTTTTTCTTCAACCATGTCATTTCCTATTTTGGAGTTCCACTACAGTTAGTCGCTGATCACAGTAAACACTTTGAGAATGAGATATTCATTGAAATCTCCTCAAGGTTAGGCTTCTCACATGAGTTTGCCTCCCCATACTACACCCATTCCAATGGATAGGTCAAGGCTATCAACAAACATAAGACCAACTGACATCATATGTTGTTTTCAACATTATGGGCTTATCACACGACAGTCATAAATGCCACCAATTTTACACTGTTTCTTCTCATACATGGGATCGAAGCCACCCTCCCCATCGAATGCGAAATTCCCACGTTGCGCACTACCATCAGGCTATTACCTGACACTTCTCCAATGGAGTAGTGCTTGCTGACCTTAGAGTTGCTGGATGAAGATCATCGATCTTCCTTATAGAACAATGAGGCATCTAATAAATGGTCAAAGGCCACCTTTGACCTCCATGTCAACCTTCGGTCATTCAATGAAGGAGATCTCATCATATCCTACGATATCGCTCACGATACTCTTGGTCATGGGAAATTCAAGTCATTATCGCATGGACCCTACATCATCCAACACTTCCTCACTAAAGGCGCATACATATTGGCCTCTCCAGAAGGCTATCCTCTCAAATATCTTGTCAATGGGTTGTACTTAAATAAGTTTTACGCCTGAGCATAGTCATTCTACACTAGGCTTTTTCTTCGTACGCACTTGTAGAGTTTTTAGTCTTATTTTTTTTCCTCCAGTCCTCATATCTAATCTACCATCCATGTTGTTGAAAAATGAATCTTCCATTGGCCTACCACATCGGTTACGCTGACGAAACTAGCCACTGGACACATAATCTTGCTTCAGCCACTTGGGCCCTCTATAAACCCTCACATGAACTGCTCCACTCTAGCAGCATATGTTTGGGCTCAACAACCAAAAACCAAGCAGAATACACCGCCATTATTGGTCTCCTCACTGAGGCCATTCACCGCCACATTCACCACCTTAGCATCTTATTATATTCCCAACTCTTCTTCCTACAACTCAATAATGTATACTATGTCCATGATCCTTTCCTCTTTCACAAATACCTACAGGTTAGACTCTTATCTTGACATTTTGATTCAATTACATTTACACATATTCTAGGACAATTTAATCAAATAATAGATAACATGGCTAACATAGTGTTAGATTGGCATTTATCACATCAAGACATCATCTCACATACATAAATCATCAAAAGTCTGTCACATCATATAGATTAGACATCATAAAAACATAACCAAATATCATCACAGAAGATCCCAAACATGTATATATATATATATATATATCAGTCAATGTGTCATCAATGTTTACAAAATAGTACACCATGTACATCGCCCATAGGCAAGTGAGCCCCCCTCACCCCTATAGGTACAAAATGGGTGTCACACTACCCTATACAAAGTGGGCTTGCAGGCGTATATAAATAAAAAAATACACAAACAACACTCATGGTGCCCCAAGAGTGCCACTACCAGGTCCTCTATCTGCAGGAGGCACCCCACTAGTTGGGGGTACTCCAAGTCCAGGGGGCAGTCACCTAGTCATCGCTGCCCCCGCTATAGTTTCTCTGCAGATCAAGGTCCACAACACTACAGGGCCAATCACACACTACTCCATGACTCTCTCCTCTTGAATATGGGACCACATGCCCTCTGGCACACCCTATATTACCACCTTCAACTAGCGTCAGAAATCATCTAACCCCCTCCGGCCTCTACCTGAGGCACATGCGATGGCCCTGCACCTAGATCATCAAATTTGTGCCTCCGATCAAATATCACCTCATTTGTTGACCTCACACCATCCTGGTACCTCCAATGTCTCTCTCCCACCCATGGTGGTCTCACCAGCCCCTGACAATCTAACTCCCCCACTACCTCCACCTCTCGGGCTCGAGGCCCCAAATCTTCAAAAACACAAACAAAGATAGAATCAACATCCAGACATATAAACATATTCTACACTATCAAAATCATGAAACATAAATACACCAACATACCTCTCTAGTCCCAATCCTCACCACGAGGAAACACCATGTCCAAGCCATGCTCGAAATCCATCCCACCATATGGGAACCACAGTACAATATGTGGCATATAGTGCCACACACGCGCTAATGTGGTCGTAAAATAGTGGCCACCCTTCACCCATCCATGATGTACCAAAATCAATACCCATCGCTTAAGTCACGGATCATGTAGCCCTGCAGCCGACAACAACACTCTAGGGTGCAACATGGGCACCCTCTCCAGAAACCACACCACCAAGATAGATCCAAAGGAAAAATCACCAGAGTTGATGGTCCACCACCAGTGATGCTGGCCCATCATCTTGGCATGCAATATCAAGCCCCAGGTGAAATAATCCCCATCAAGGACTCTCTACATAATCCTCAGTTGAACACCACTGATCCACTGAGTTGCTAAGGATCTACAGATCCTCATAATCATCACTGTGATGCACTGATGCAAGAGCACATCCATATCCTGAATCCAAAAAATTGAATCCGACATCAAGTTAAACCCCGAGCAACAATCCCATGCCAGGTCTATCAACCTGACATCCCTTGGAAGCTGGGGGTCAGCAGGTAGGGCCATTCCCCAAAAAGGGAGCCTTGTCAAAAAATACACATCCTCCATAGCTGAGAATGTCAACTGCTTCCCCCGCACTATGAAGCACTATAGGTCAGTACTCCACATCGAAAATAGATACTGAAGTAGGTACTCCTGCGACCATATCAGTGGGTAGTCGAAGAAATTTAGCAGCTCACAAGTTGCCAAGAGTCTCAGAATGCTAGGCTCATTTCTCACCGCCTCCCGGAGGTTCTCCTAGTCTCTCACCCTCCAATGGAATGACATGATAACCTGATCACCTGCATTCACACAGAAAAACTTGATCAACCATTATCATTGATAAAACACATTAAAAAAATTCAAGTTTTCAAAAAAAAAACCCAGCTTCGCCTCAATTGTGCGGTTGTTACACCCATAGGCATGCACATATGTGTGTTTGTTCTCCTCATAGCTGCACATCAATGCACACCTGTAAGAGAAACATATGCACATCAATGCACATCTGTCACACCCATTGTTGTGCATTCATGCACACCTGTTCTCTACATAGTTGTGCATTGATACACATTTGTTTGCGAAACAACTACGCATAGTGCACAACTGTAAATCGAATAGATGTGCATCACATGCACACCTATTTTTTCCACCCATGTGCCTGCATGTGCAGTTGTATTCATCACAGCCGTACATCATGCCCGGGAGAGGGAATTATACCTGTGCACCTTTGCGCGAGTATCCTTCCTTATCCTACGCATTATGGGGACCACCTTTACAAAAAACCCTAGTACGACCATACGTACGACCCTACCCAAAAAATCAAACCTATATACTGTGCAGAAGGATGGGACCACTAACCTAGCTCTCACAACTCCTGGATCAGTCGGCTTGAACTCCCATAATCTCCAAATATCCTCTACAATCCTCTCATCAACTCACTATGGAAGCAAGTACAAATGAGGTGGCATTGTGGACCCCGCAACCATATATAGTCCCTTTTTCCAAACTTCCATGCTCAGTTACAAAAGCTCAGGGTCTCTATTTTCTGATCTTTCTTCAGCCACAGGATCAATATGTCACCACCTACACAGTCACATTCCCTGGGTCACCATCCGTACTCGGCCCCGAGGGATCATTTTTCTCACATCACGTCCAGGTACTCATGCTCATGTTCAAAATTACCAAATAATTGTTATATGTTATTTATCTTCAGATATTGTTCACATCGGGTATTTGGTTTTAATGTGTGCAGGCACTTGGTCATCACAAACTAATGCCACCCCTTCAGGTATATGATTGACACTGACATGTAATTATTCCTTTTGAATATCAATTTCATCTCCCAGTCACAACCTCCGAAATTTTACTATAGGATCCTCACATCTGGCTCTGCAGTACTATCACCTCCACTGCATTTTGATATTGTCACCCAGTAGCAATCTCCCCCACATGAGTTGTCCCATTCATATTTCCCCTTGGCACTTTGAAACTCATGCTTCTTTAACCCCGTAGGCATGGGAGTCTCGATAGTCTTACACATTTCTGTGAATCAACCACATACTCCTTCTCATCATTTTTCTATCTTTCCCAATGGACTCACAGGTTATCTCATCCTGGTTCTATTTTGACTATGCCTCTGCAGTATCATTAACCCTCCATTTCATCCACAATTAGTTTTTCCATCTGCAAAATTGCCTTCCATTCATTTACCTCATATAGAAACCCACCAATGGGCCCCCCACCCTCCACCAGTTCTCCATGCAACTTGCACCCTCACGGGTGAAGCCATCTTGCACTGGGGCACCCATTTCTATATCTGTACACTCATCCCACATTATTCTTTATTTATTTGGTAATTGTAAAAATCCTTTGTTTCCATCATTTACATAGCTTTTTGTTTTCATCCTTGGCGACCTTATTTTTATGGAAAAGAAACCCATGTCTCCCTTGTTTGGGTCATTCACTATCTTCTAATCATGTTGACATCGTGCATAAACCCCGAGTATCCCACAGTCCAAGTAGCGCTGATCTCTGAGTTTGTCCACTTTGTCATCCCTCTGGCACAATTTAACCCCATGTCTAGTCATCCCCCTCACACTAGATCCAGTTTCATGGTTGTGGCCAATCATCCTTCACATATATCCCCAACCAAGGGAAGTCTTGAGTCTCATCGCATCTTGACTTCGTTCATGTTACCTATCAGTTCCTGAATTTATCTAGTGGATTTCATGAAGCCCTTTGCTTCTTGGAGTCACGTGTCCCTTTCTGTCGAAATCAACATCATTTCCAGAAATGCAACAATATCTTGACTCTCATTACCTTTACAATGAAGAGCCTCAAATGACATAGAGAGAACCATGATTGCTCTCTGTTGTCATTGACCCCCATAACATTCAAATTCAACACAATCTCATGTTATGGTGGGTCTTACTATGGGACTATTGCAGTTGTTTTGTACTAGCTACAGACCTCTGAATTTTTTAGGCCATCAATGCCTACGAGTCATCGCCACTCCTTACAGGCATCCTTGCCTCTTTTCATAGGATTTTCACCCTCAAAATTGTCATCTGCCATTATTAAACTGCCTCAGAGGTCACTGCAGTTATCTACATCAGCATACAACTTCAGTTACTGTCTTACATTTTTTGAGTTACATGACATGAGCATGGGGCATTCCTGCCTCGTTTGTATACATATTTTACTTCTCTACCTAGAGAAAGGTTTGGGTCCAACGGTTTCTCCTCTTCCTCCAAGAGGATCACTCTTGTAGTTCTTATTGACACTCTTCATTACAATGATACTCTCAGTATAAGAAACATTGATTCATTTCAGATATACGTATGCTCCTAACCTCACACATCAGGGGGAATCTATTATCACTAAAATTTCATCCGCAACATCGCATGCAAATGGTTAAAAAATTACAACATCTCCAAACACCTATTAATTCACCTACAACACCAAAAATACATTTCTAAGGGGAAAAAACTATACAACTAGTCAAAAAGATTTACATGCGCTAAAACACTAAAGGAAGTGCGTGCACAGTGCGCGGGCCAAAGAAGCCTGTAGAGTGCACAATGTGCCATGTGCACGACTGTGTATGTGAAAAAACACACACTCCTATGAATGACGCATTTATGGTTCTTGTAAGCCCCTCACCCACTTTTCGATCAACTCCCAACTTGATTTGACCCTCAAATCCAAGCTGAATCCAAATGGAGGGTTGGTCAAAGACCTAAGGGTGCTCTAAAGGGCCCCTTGTCCACACTAAGAACCAGTTGGATATTGCCTCAAAGACATGCTATAAATGGAGGCCATAAGTGCACTAAGAATTTAAGAATCTCATAGTATTGTTATGCTGCCTCTATCCTCCCTCAAGAAACCTCTTTTCTTCTTGGATCATTCTAGCAACATCTCAATAAGCTATTCCACTCACCTCTTGAGGGAATAGGCTTGGATTTATTCACCATTTTCTTTCTATTTTATCATTGTAAGAAGATCTCTCAAATAGGAGACTCAAGATCCCTCCCAAGTAGGAAGAGGGGATCCACAAGTCCTCCTTTCTCTACGGTGTTTGCCAACTAATATAGTTATCCATTGGTGGCATAATCATTGGTCATTTGATTGATTGATTTTGGTTCAAAGTTTCTTATGCATTTTAGTTTTATTTCCTTAGTTGTTTCTAGCTTAGTTGTTTGTTTATTTCATGTACTTGGATTTTGTAATTCATACACTAACCTCTGTCTTTTCTACCAGGCTCAACTATACTTGTAAGTGCCCTTGTTTTGCTCACCCAAGAGATGAAATAGACACAACACCTTTGTAAAAAAAAATCTTGTAGTTGGGTTTTCCCTTCTTCTTGTATTGTTTACTTTTGTCTTCTTCATCTTTAGGGTCCTCCTTGGGATAGGGACACTTTCCTGTAAAGTGGCCAACCTTGCCATAGTTAAAACATTTGAGAGGCAACTTGCCTTTGTACCTCCCCAATCCTTTATGAAGTTTTTTAATAAAATTGGCTTCTTCTACATCAGATTCTTCATGATGGATGGGTTGAGTTTTTTTCTTATGATTTTCTATTTTCTTTAGCATCTTGAAAGTTGCCTCTTCAAGAGGCTCTCATGACCTAATCTTAACTCATAGGCTGTGAGGATTCCATACAATTCATCCATGGTGAGTTGATCTAGGTTTTATCGATCTTCAAGAGTGGACACTTTAGGATTGTACAACATAGGAAGTGTTATTAGTATCTTATCAACTAACTCATTGTCTGACACTTCTACTCCCAAACCTTTGATTGCATTAACAATATTATCAACTCTTTTGAAGTACTCTGAGATATTTTATTCTTCCTTCATTTTTAGACCTTCATATTGTACTTTGAGAGTCTGAAGTTTGGCCCTCTTTACCTTGGAATCTCCTGCAGATATAGTTTCCAATTTATCCCAAAGATTTTTTTCATTTTTACAGTTTAGTACTTTGGCAAGGATCTTCTTACTCAGTCCAACTTATAGTGTGTTTATATCCTTTGCATGTTCCGAAAATTTATTCTTGTCTTATGCTTTTGTGGGAATGACTTTTGGAACATCATATCCTTTTTCAACTAATGTCCATACTTCTAGTTCAATGGAAATCAAATATATTTTCATTCTAACACTCCAGAAAACATAGTATTCACCATCAAATGAGGGGACTTTTGATGCCATCTTCAATTGTTGATCCATCTTGATGTATATTTCTCTTAAAGTGATTTAAACCTTTAGTGAATATACCTTCTCTGATACCAATTGAATGATCATATCTTGTCACTGAGAGGGGGGGGGTGAATCAGTGACATAATTAATTTATCAATTTTTTCTTTGGTTAATGCAATCAATATTTTAACACAATATTTATTGTGGAACCCAATTGGGAAAACCACAAATGCTTTTATTATTAACTTCAAAATTATGTTTTTACATATTACATAGAAGGAAGATGTTCTTCCTCTTAGATCAACACCCACTGATCAGGATGCACCCACACCCCTGTTCACTAGCTCCAACTAGTAGGAGGGTTTAGCCCCCTGTTTAGTTAGCTACAATTGACAAGGAAGCACCTACTCCCCTGCATGCACCAACCTTCCCTTGCACCTCCCTGCCTCCCTTAATTTATGAGTCTGGAAAACTTCTGAATGATATCTTGACTACTCCTCTCTCTGCTTCTATCATTTGATATTCAATGTATCTTCTGTAGGCCAATAAGTCTTCCATATCAATTACTGAACATCTTAACTATTGTTGTGTATCTATCTATATTTTTATCTTCAATGTGTCTGCTATAGTCACTTCATCTTCAATTCTCAACCCTCTTATATATATGCCTTCATTATAACTTTTCATGGGAATTCACACCCTTTAATCACACCTATTAGTCTATTATGTATTTAACTTTTTAAATAATCAATCATGTTTTATAAACAAACATTTATTCAATCTTTTATCTTATCTTTTGATGTTTTTCTTTAATTCATATAGTTATTTAGGTTGTGAACAATTTATCATAGAGAGATGATCTGAGCTATGAATTTGTGCTCCATGTTCTGTTGGCCTTCAACCAAGGTTTGAGGAAACATTGGTCGAGTTTGACCACTTTTGGACTTTTACAGGCTGGTCGAAGATGGAGCACCCAGGCGAAGCTAATATTGCGGGATCTCACTTGTTTTGTGGACCCAACAAGGGGTTCATTAGGGTTTAGGGGATGTCAGCCCATGGGTTTACCCATGCTTAGGAATTTTTGGTAAGGGATGCAAAAGTATAAATAAGAAGGAATTTAATGTAGAAGAGGGATGAGAAATCAATGTAAGTAGCTAAGTGCAAGAGGCAAGTAGTTATGAGCTGATTTGTGCAACAAACTATGTATATAAGGCTGTGTGTGTACTAGAGGAGTTGGCTTTGTGCCTTGACTTGATTTTGGGAAGGTGGATCTGGTGCTTAGTGAGCAAATCACTTGTCCAGTGTGAAGCTTGGCTCTGTGTTTTAGTGCATAGGAGCGGATGGATGTAAGATATTGAAGAATAATAAAGAAGAAGAAGTCATTGGTGGACGTAGCCCCACACTAGGGTGAACCACATAAATCTTGTGTTGATGGTTTTCTTTGTGCTCTAATGTTGTGAATCTACTTAGTGCATTGAATGTTATGAATGATAGATAGATCTATGAATGTTTAAATATTTGTATATGTTGAATGTGTTAGATCTAACTTATGATGCTAAGTGCAGTGTGTATTTTGTCATTATTACTGCACCAAATTGTACTTAGGGTTTGATCTGCGATGTGAATAAATCTAATAAATTAATATATGGTGTTCCTAAGTACCTTGCAAAGTGTTGTAATCACATATCTGTTTCCCAACTTGGTTACAGAAACCTAAGTCCTATAACCCCCCCTGCCTCTACCTTGGGTGAGATTTCACCTGCTTCACAGGTGTTTCTGAAAGGGCTGGTAGTTAGGGTTTTTTTGGTGCGTTGTTCAAGTGTTGAACCCTAGGTATTCCACTGTGCCAAAAAATGGGTCCATTGCTGGGACTTGAAACTGTGATTGCTGGGAACCTAAGTAAATAAAAGAGAAGCTTTGTGCGTAGATTTGCTACTGTAGTGCACAATATTCTACTTGACTTGCAAAGCTTTGTGCTAAGAAAGAAACCATATCTGAATAAAAGAGGTAAGATATTGAAAGAGGTAGAATATTTGTGCTTGGATAGAGCAAGATAAGTGGAAATTTTTGTTTCAAAAGCATGAATCTAGGTATGTTTGATAGATTATGTCCTAATCTGAAAGATAGAGTATAGTTGAAAGAAAAAGTTAATATGAATAAATTTGATAGAAATAAAGAAAGATGTGTTATTCATATGCATAGAAAAAACTTTTGGACTAATAAGTGGATGCGGGAACCTAGAAATAATTTTTGCAAATTGCAAGTCCAACAATGTGATCCTAGTGCGTAGTATAGGAGAAGTTGGGGAACTTACAAGAGAAAGAGGGGATTGACATTATGTTATAACTGCAGAAGACCGAGATTTCTTGCTAAAGAATGCCCTGGTATAGGTCCTATTTGTCTTTGTTGTAAAATTGTTGGTCATGAGGTTGAGGATTTCCCAAAGATGATTGCTAAAGTTGAAAGAATGAACATGAGTCAAGAGAATGAAATCATGTTAGAATATCATCAAGAGAAAAAATCAGAGAAAGTTCAGACTACATTAGAAAA